>JAJHUR010139762.1:27666-48021 GCA_027495735.1 Lutjanus campechanus
AAATGAAAATTCATTTCTTTCAGTTAATTGACTCACAGCGTCTTTCCCTCGGCTCCCTCGGAGTTGTGAGGCAGAGTCAGCTGTCAATTCCAGATTACAGCGTGCTGTTGTTGGGGAGAGGAGCCCATTGTGTTTATCTGCAGTGACAGCTGGCTGGAGGCAGCGGGGGGAATAGATCTGTCACTGTGCCTAGTTTGTCTGTGATCTGGCATCTGCCCAGACACTCCACCTTTGGCTGGGCTGACTCTAGTACACCTTCGCTCTGTCTTCACTTACTCTTCCTCCCTTTCCTTTCCCCTCGTTTAGGCTCTCACCTCTGGGTGCTCTGCAGGATCTGCAGTAGATGGTCGCCCTCAGGACCTACCCTGACTGAGGGCAATTAGAATTAGACCATTTTTACACCAAAATCAGCACCTATATGCAGTTTTTTTTTAAAATGCTGCTGAACCCATTAAACAAGAGACAAGTCTTTGTGCTCAGCTCTCAGCATTTTTGTAGCCTCTCATTGAATCTCTGTGGTTTGAACTTTAGTTTCTGCCTCATTTTGAACACGTATCCATACCTATATGCCACAATAAGTCGATTGTCAATTACTCACAAAACAACATATATTACTGGTGGAGAGTACTGGCAGCATCAGGCTTACAAGACCTTAATTACATTGTGTAGGTCATGTGACTTGACATTACACACATGGTTTACATTGTAAAATGGTCAGTTTGGTTGGTTTAGGCACAAAAAGTACTTGGTTAAGTTTATGCAATAAAACTAATTGGGTTGGATTAAAAAAAAAGATCATGGCTTGGGTTAAAATGACTATGTTATGAATGTCACGTTTCATCACTCAAGCGATGGAAGTCACACGTTCAACCTCACGTGTGTAACATAATTTTAAGTTGCTCAAAACTCTACGTTTACTTTTTGTTCCGAACAGGACTCAAACGCTACTCTCCTGGGTGAAAGTCCGGTCTGCGCTCCTTATACCTTATATTATGTTCACTACACCTGCTAGGGGCACCACAGAACAATAAACAGACATATCAGTTGGAATGAAAACATTTTTCCTGATTCTGCTGCATTGTAATAAAAGCCTTTAGGTAGCTTCTATTGTGGAGAATTTATAGGAAATGAGATATGGCACTGTTTTACAGCAAACTCCAGCTTTGCTGGACCGATGTACCAAATCAAACTGAGTCATGCCGAGCAGCACATGAGTCACCAAAAGCCTATATTTCCTCCACCAAAAAGTGGAGAAAGTTAATGTGTCCACCCAGGTGTTCTATTTCCATCACTGCTGTTCGGAGCTCAAGCTGATAAATACCCCTAACTACTGCTGAGTCATTTTGCCTGGGAATGAATACCAATTGTACCCTTTCCCATTGATGACAAAAGCCAGATGTTAGTGGGGTTTTTTGTCCAGCGTTCCTTTCCTTTCCTCTCATCCTTCTTTCTGCACTCACCTCTCGGCGCACTGCAGGATCTCTTGGAGTAACTTTCTTTCGCGGCAGTAGATACATGCCCTTAGGACCTTCATTGACTGAGGGGAACCAGCGTTACTGAGTATCCACTGGCTTTACAGTCACACATCTTGTGAATTTCACATGTACTTATTAATGGCCAGGCAGCGCGGTTCGCTCTGACCTGGGTTATGCGGCAGGTAGGCCAGATCTCCCTTCCTGCATGTATTTGCCAATTACTGCTCTTTGCCTCCAGCATACAGATTCCCTGATGTCCCGCTGTGCAGGAGTGCCTATTCACTGTGATGATTTCATCATGCTAGCAGTCTAGCAGCAATAGAAAAAGGCAGCAAGATGAATCACAGTTAGCCCTCTGCTCTGATTCCACTCTTAATTTTCACAGAGGGGGGCTCCTGTAATGAATTGATGCCCCTGCAACAAACCTGCTCCTTGGTCGCGCGGGGCTTCATGGGGGCTGCCTGATGAGTTGGCAGCTGTTTCATTTCCAGCTTTTCTGGGGCTTGACTCCCCCCCTCCCTTCCAAAGTGCCACAGGGCAGGAAAACTAGATCCTCCACCGTGGCTGAGCAAGGGTCAACACAGAGGAAATTCCTCTATTTGTAAACTCAAAGGTTTGTTTGTTTTTAGCTGATTCACTAAGCGCTAACCGTCTGTTCACACTCTTGCTGCGGCGTTTGATGTGTGTCTCTTTGCTACTTGTGCGGCGTTGTGTTGACATTTGACCAGAGTGCTTCTGTAATCTGTTTTTCTCCTCTTGCTGCCTGTGAGCAGGAGCTGTATAAACATGTCCTTCCTCCACGGGAGGCGAATGGATCACTCCTCATTACAGGGAAGGCTGGGAGACGAGAGGCGCGCAGCCACCGCTGCTGTTTGATCCCACTGAGTGGAAGCAGGCCTGACGCAGGCACACATGCACCACGTATACGTGCACTTTCACGTACCTCACTGGCAGGCGGTATAGCATCTTAACCAAGGTGGATAACAACTGGATCCCGAGAAAAGAAACTTGAGCGGCCAGGTTTTATTTCTTCACCCTTGTGTCACAAGCTCACAAAACTCACCTGCACGTTCAGCTTCTATTTATCGTTTCCACCTTAGATACATTCAGTTCACAGACCTGTTTCCATTTCAGCCTCTCCTCTACTGTCTTGGCCCAGAGACACGTTTCCCATTTCAGTCCCGTCTCACCACACCTGAGAGCACAGCGACTGTAGCGCCTGAGTGGGCGCCGTGGTAACCTGCCCAACACCTTGGCCTCGCACCGCTGCTCTGACACCACAGCAGCTGATGAGACATCATTCAGACCCACTGGACTCCTCAGACTGGGCCACCGACGCTGTACTCTTACATGCCCCACTGCATGACTGACAGGCTGGGTCCTACAGGGAGGCAGCTGGTGGAGGAGCAGGCTTTAGACTCAAGTACAGGGGTTCTTCAGAGGTTTAAAGGTGCCACTTCAACCAATCATCTGCTTTAATTCAGACCTTTGATTCCTGTTTGCTGCTGGCTGCTGCTGCGTGCTACGTGCTATGTGCTACTCATGAGTTCCTCCACCATATTCTCAACTTGCTCAATGTAGTGTGGTGTTTCACAAGCTACACGTCTGTTACACGTCTGTGAAGTTAGTTACTTCACTTTTCACAGTTAGCTTGGTACATCGTAGGGCTGCACAATATGATTAAAAAAAAAGTCATATTGCAATTATTATTTTTATTTATAACTGAAAAAAAAAAACTATTGACGGTTGTCGGCATGATGTGATATTTGTTGGGTTCTGTACCAAGTAAACATGTTAACATACATCTGGAGAACAAGATTTATAGGCTTGAGCATCAAGAAATTGCAGGGTGCATGCTGGTTTTTAGTATACAGTGTTTTTGAGCATTTTGATAATCACCTCACTGTCTTAGATATCCATTAGCATCATCGTTCAAACTCAACAGAAGCAAAATGAAACTGACCAAAAACATCTCGGCTAATCTTTTCACTGCTCCAACAATCACCGACTTTGGTTTGGTCGGACTAATCAACAAATTCAACGGGTTAGATGTGAAAATATCAGGAAAGGAGCAAGAGGGAGGTCGGACATCAGAAGCAGCGGAAAGAAATGGCATATAGCCAGAATATTTTCACATCTGCCTCGGTGAATTGAGGGTTTAACGGACATTCATCATACTACATTGTGCAAGTATATAATAGCCTTGGATCTGGATCAAGCTTCCCCTTGAAACAGTTTGGATTTATACATGGAGCACCGTGGACTGCAGAATATTATACTGTACCATTAAATAAAAGCATTCATAATGTTTTGAACATAAAGGGTTCAACTAAAGGACAAGCCTGTCACTGCATGAAATGTTACCCATTATTGACAACTGTATCCAGCTGCGTTCACCATCATCCCAATAAGGAGAAAGCCAGCAACCTAACATTACATTCAAAGAACCATTTCTTCACCATTTCTTATATCTGTAACTGTTAAATATCTCTGTAAGTGGAACTTTATGCTTTTAAAGAAACTTTAAAAGTGCTCACTTTGTACTCCACAGTGACGGGAGAGTCTTTCACATAGATTAAGATGAAACTTTAATGATCCCTATTGGGAAAATGGGTCATTGGAGCAGCAAAATCATTTAAATAACTCCGATAGTGGGAGAAAGAAAGAAAGAAAGAATATAAATGAAAGTTAAACGGATGAGAGGGATTAAACATAACAGAGCTGTGATTTTAGGGCATAATAGAAGATATTAGAAGTAAAATAATGAGAATTACATTTATGAATAACAACATTTATGCTCTGTGAGAAATAAGAGCAGAGCAGACAGGACCTGTTAAGGATATTCACAGACAGGAGTTTATTTCACTCACAGATCTGGGGGTGTATGTATACATAAATGTGTATGGATTCATACTGCATTGCAAAAGCAATTTAATTGTCAATTAATTTACGCGTATGTAGACACTGACATTTATCTAGGGAACTTTAACTCAACACATTAGTTCTTTTACGCCAATGCTCTGCTTGACTTTCAATCTCATAGCATTTGAGTGGAGTGCCACAGGTGAAAACTAAGTGAAAATTGAATTCAGGGGGAAAAAAATCAATAACGCAAGAACCTTGTGGAAAATCCCATTATAATAAGACCATCTGCAGTACAAACATTTTGTAGTGCTGCTGTTTATTGTTATTTTTATGACTTCAAAAGGACAATTCAGGATGTGTGGCTGGATCAGCAGCACTTTTGTGTCTCCTGCCTTTTTTTTTAAACTTGACACTTTATCAGGAAAACCATATTCAAGGCTGTGTTCAGCATGAGAGGAGCGTTACTGATACCTACAATGCCTCCTCTAGCAGGAAAGACTAGGGCTCAATATCAGCTGATAATAGGAAATTTATACTTTTACCTGTATTTGTTATTCCGATAATGAAATCTGACTTGACAGATTATGTGAAAACCATTTAATTTAAATTTTTAAGCATGATACTCTCACTCAAGGTTTTGGTGTTTTTTTTAATAAGAAAAAAATAATTGAACATCTGAAGAGTCAGAACCATTTTTGCTTTGTTTTGTTGTAATAGTGATGAACAGATTTGGTTCAGTCATCATCCATCTTTGCTCAGTATCATTTTGCACAGTCATAACATTTCTAACCCTCAAGAGAGGCACAAATTACAGGTTATATGCTTTGTAAAATACCAAATGTGAAATTATTGGTCATATTGATTCATCAGTATTGGCCATGATTGGCCTGGACTTAAGTATCGGCTGAAAAATATCCATATCATGCATCCAGTCAAACAATAGCTGAATTCAGTATTTTTTGTACCCGGTTCTAGGAAAAAATACTATTTGTATGATTTTGCCTGCAGCTAGAGTTACTCTGATACTGATATCAGTATTAGAAAATGACACTGATGCTGCCTAAAATGTTGCTATCAGTATCGGTAAGTATGCAAGTCCATGCACTGTTATGACACCGACCCCCAAAAAATTGGACCCTGCTGCTTCCCAGTAGCATGCCGTATGCTGTCATGTTTTATGGCATTTATTATCTGTTTGTATTTATTCAAGTTTTACAGTGAGTTTAACCTGAACCAGGCCACACAAAGATGACAGCAATCATATCATATCCCCCCAGGGTTAGTGATATACAGCTAGAGCTGCAACGACTAATCAATTATTTGATTATTACATTTAATTGCTACCTATTTTTAATAATCAACTAATCGGTTTGAGTAATTTTTAAAGAAAATTTCAGCTTTCAGCTTCTGGTGTCCTTTTTCCTCTATGACATTAAACTGAATATCTTTAGGTTGTCAGTAAATTTGAGGTTTTGAGAAACGCTGATGGACATTTTTCACCACTTTGGAACATTTTAAAACAAAGTGATATTGTTATTACTGTTTTTTTAAGAATTGGCACTGGGACATTTTTACTTGCAGCTAATCACTGCAAGCATTCTTTGATGTAATGTTACATGTGATTGTCTCTCTACTGCAGCAGCTGCAACCCATACGGTCTGTGGTGTGGTGATGTTGACCACGGTGTGACATATGACAGATTTGGCAGTTCAGCATGCCGGTTTGAAAGTATTGCCATACTACAAACGTGGCATCTGATAAAAATGAATGCAGAAGGATTATTTCAGGAACACTTTTATTCACACAATGGGTAAAGAAGTAGAAAAATACATGAAATGTACTCTATTGACATCTTAATTTCTCAAACAGTACGCAGCCTTAGGAGAGATACATTTTGTGAATATTAAACGAGATGAAGACAACCATCTTAAACCACTGTTATACCAATATTACTTTAAGAAAATCCCTGTTACAACTCCGTCCTTATAAAATTTGCAGCAGTGTGAAAAACATTCATGGTGGGTGAATATGTTTCGTAGCTACATTATGTGATAAATATTTCAGGTTGAGCCTACAGTAAATGCTCATGAGAAACACGTAAAGGGTCCAAGGATGCATGAGACGTGCTAGCATCCAGCGCTGTAAAGACCCACCCTCCCTCCCACTCTCTCTTTCTGTCATCTCCAGTAATTATTTACATCCCTCAGGAGTGAGTTGTCAGGCTGCTGCATTGCCAGCCTTGACTCCAGGGAGATCGCTCTGTGTTCTTCTTTTCTCCTGACACCCATTTTCATATCTCTCTCTCCATCTTCCTCCCGGTGAGGTGGCCTGATGCCAGGGCCTTAGGTAACACCTAATAGACCCCTCTCCCTCTGCCTCAGCGCCGCTCTGTACCTGTTAAACACAGGATTAAAGTGCACTCGGCAGGGTGCAATTATACAGGCAGCGCTGTTACATCCAGAGTTAAACACAGCCCTCTCGCTCTGCTCACTTGTCTGCTGCAGGCCGCTGCAGCCTGAAGGTAATTGTATTGCTGTCAGCCCGTGGTTGATGAGTTGCCAGCGTAATTGCTTTACGGTTTGACCTCTGGTTTTTCAAACAAGCACCCTGGTCAAGGATCTGCACCGGGCAGATGAGGGATGAGAAGGCGGCTGGTGTATGCATGTGTTTCTGCTTGTGTGTGTGTGCGTGTGTGTGTTTGTGGATAGCGGAGGCAGGATAAATATGATAGTCCTCTAATGCTCCGTGCTGCCCCCGTGTCCTCTGTTATTCTTAGCTGCCTCTTAGAGTGCACTTCTCTGCCTCACTTTAAAATCAGCATCTGAGTCAATTGAATTGTTGGGTGTATTAAAAGCGCAGGGATTTGTCTTGGTGACATTGGTACAGAGGTTGTGATACACATAGTTCAAGGACAACAAGACATGACATGCAGCACAGACACCGTGCCAGACACTGTGCACATTACACTATATTTATCTCTTGGCGTGTTATTATAATCTTAACTTTGTATTTTCATTTTCTCCTGCTGATCCTCTGCCAAAATAAACAGGATCAGAAATTACTAGCTTGTAATTTGTCAACATAGAACTCCCTTTAACGTTCAAACTAAAAGACAGCAATTTATCATGTCGGAAATGCTTTCTGAACTAAAACAATTAGCTTGCATAGAAAAATTGTTGTTGTGTTTTCTCTCCTTAATCATTCCTCCAACCTGGGGATGAATGCTAAATCTTTTTTTCGCCATTTCCAAATCGCACGAAGCATAATTGGACTGCAAGACACATTATTAATAGTCTTAACAAGCTGTGGGATGTGAGAGAATTATTCATTGATTTTGCTGGCTGTAATGTTTCCAGCTGTAACTAATCAAAATTAATTCCATGATTTCGCCAAATTACAAAATGAAAATCTTGTGTGTTGTGGGTGCAGTTATTCAAAGATGGTTTCATGGAGAAAACGTGCTCAGCAACACAGAGAAAGTGGTGAGTGTTTCTCTACACAACATCCTAACATTGGATGACTGCATGATGTCGTTAAGATAGCAGCCAGCTCGTTAGTGGTCAATGTGCAGATTACCAACAGCTGGTGGAAAGTGTTCAGTTGTCTTAATCTCACAGTTCAACTTTTAGTCACGTCACATTGGATATATTTTGAGCTCAACACTTCAACGTAACAGCAGTGATTCTTTTTGGCAAACTGTTAACACAACTTTGAGATATACAGCAAAATATATATATATATATATATATATATATATATGTATATATATATATAGCAGCATTTTAGCAAACACATCCAGCAGGCATGGAGCAACATTCAAGTTGTGTTTCTGGTCACCTGGTGAATGTAAGTCAAATATTTACTTTTCTTTTAGTTCTTTTTTTGGTTTCCTAGCTATATTGCTGCTGCATACTTGACCGTGCTAGTTGCTAACGTTGTCTGTCCACTGTTACATGGCTAATAGAGTAAAATATGTTTACAGGGTCATAACATCAAAGCAATGAACTGAAAACCCTGCGATAATATTTGTCCATGTGTTTGTGACTACACGTGTGGTCATTTTATCTCTTGTTAGTATAAAAATGTTTATATGTGCAGCTTTAAAAGCCCCGAATGGAGCTTTTTCATACCAGCCATATTGACATCAAATAGTAGGGGAAACACAGGTGTTACCAATGATGCTAATTAAAGTTGCAGTGAGCAGCTAGCTTGTTAGTGTGCATTTACCAGCAGTTGGTGGATAGTGTTCAGTTGTTGTTTACCACCTTAGCATAGCAGTAGTGACTTTTTGGGCAACAGAGCAAGCTGTAAACACAACACTGAGATATCATTTAAGATGTTGGTAGCAAAAAGTTGCCTAGATAAATATCCAGCAGACATTAGCATTCATTTTGAGTCGTGTTTCTGGTCACCTGGTGAATATACTGTTAGTCAAATATTCACTTCTTAAGCTGTGTTTTGGTTTCCTGACTCTTAAGCTGATAAGTGCGCCACCATGCTAACTCACTAACTTCGTCCACTTTTTGGTGCTATGCAGATAGCGCACAATCTGTTTATCCGAGTTAGATTGGTTGGTTTCGTTTCTCAAAAGAGCTACCTACCTCTGTGTCTGATAGCAAGGTCAATGGGAGCAGTGAGAGTGAACCAAAAAAGGGCCATAAGGAAGCAATAAACTAAGCTATAAAGCTCTATAGAGAAGAAGAACAACAATGTGTGGTGATAATAATTCTCAGTGGGTTTGTTAGTGCATTACATGTAGTCATTTCATCCATTGTTAATACAAAAATGATTATTAGCACAGCTTCAAAAGCCCTGGATAGAGCAGCCATATTGATATAAAAGAGCAGGTAAACACAGGTGCTACAAATTATGCAAATTAAAGCTACTGTGCATGTTGACTCATTGGAAAGGCTCTGCTACACTAAACGGAACAGAACCTTCATTGGTATCATTGGTAAGACCTGTGTTTACCCTACTATTTTCATATCAATATGGCTGCCATGATGAAGGCCTATTTTAGACTGAAGCGGCGAAACCACTCGTCTTAACTAACATGAGCTTCCAGCAAATATAGAACTGTTAAAGGGGAACTATTATGCTTTTTTCTCTTTTCTGACCTATAAATGTTGTTACAATGTTGGATACTCGCGTTAAACGATGCCAACGCGTCAAATAATGAGTTTCGTGCATTTGGAAGTGAGCCCTGCATGCTGTTTTGGATGGCTCTGCACGCTGTGTTTTACAGTCTTTTTTTAAACAGTGAGGTTGCATTGACGCGAATGCGTGCCAGACTTACTTATATGGGAATGCCCCGGCATATGCTCTAGGCCTGCCCCCTAGGCCCGCTCTGTTGTATCGCTGTGCGCTGCTCTGCTGTCTACAACGATTTCACAGTGTTAGCACGTTTGAGCAATGGCTCCCAGAAAATGTTTGTTCGGGTGTGAGGGAAAGTTAACTTTGTTTAGCTTTCCTAACGAGGCAAGCACCAGGCAGAAGTGGATACACTTGCTTTTTCCCGGCCAGCAAAAGAAAAATACCTCAGCGTTTGTCTGTCTACGGCACTTCACACTGGACTGTTTTGTCAAATCCATCCTTACGCTGCACAGGTAAGCAGGTAATGACAATAACAAGCTACGCCTACCATTCAGAGACGTCATGAAGTAACCTCTGTTCTGGAGAAACTTCAGGCTGTCCAGTCTGTACCTCTGGATCGGATTCAGGATCCAACACATATGGCTGTATTTCAAAACTTGTCATTTTCAAAAGAGAAATTCTTAGTAAAGTTTGCTGTTTACTCCTGTACTGGCTAAATGAGGAGGTGGGGCTCGGCAGCGCTCGGAAGCTCTTCAGAAGTCCTCGGGAGTGTGACCAATCACAGCAGAGTGGGCTCCGCGGGAGGCGTACATGGAGGAGGGCTGGGGGGTGGAGTAAATTACACAGACCGTTTTCGCGGGATGCACGAAATACAAGGAGGAGATGCAGAGAGAGGTACAGCGTCCTGAGGATCTACAAAGCTTTGTGTGCAGGTAATCATGTGTAGCTGCTCTATAGGAGTCCAAGACTCAATACAAAGGCCGAAAATGAGTATAATAGGTCCTCTTTAACAATATCATTAGGGACACTCATATGATATTTCACTAAATATGTGCAGTTTTTCTCTGTAAAGCATGTAGTTTATGAAAGTCAAAAAACCTTAAGAAGACATTAACAGCAAGCAGAAGAAAGAAGCAGAAAGAAGATAATTGTATGCTTGTATGGTTAAGATACCAACACCAGTATCAGTATCTGCCTCCAGTACTGCCTAAAATGCTGGTATTGGCAAACAGACGTCTATGCACCGATCTGATACTACGCAACCCTACTACCTCCTAGCATGGTGAAGTCATGATCATTTATTCATGTATTTGTTCATGTTTTACATGTTTGACCTGAGCCAGGCTGTGCAATAATCACAGCAATCATATCACATCTATGCTGGCTTGATAGTGTACAACTCTACTTTAAAAATAGTATCAGAACTGGTATTGTGAAGGAAAAAAAGCATCTTGTAAGTATTTGTAAGAAAAAAAATCACAATTCATGCCTCCAACTGTTCTTTGATAGAAAAACAGGAGCATGGCCTTTGTCTGCACATGACACATATGTAACACGCACGCACGCGCACACACAGACACACACAGACACACACACACACTGAATTGACAAGGTCGACCACCTGAAGCAGTCAAGGGGTGAAGGAGAAGGAGATGTGGGAGAAATGCCTGGTTGACAGCTGAGGAGGGGAGAGATGGAGGTGTGAGATAGAGTCCAGAGTGTTAAGTGGACGTGTGGAAGAGACACTGTGTGTGTGTGTGTGTGTGTGTGTGTGTATGACAGTCAGAGAGCTTCTTTCTATGTGTGTATTTGAGTGCTTTTTCACATTGTGTATTGCGTGGGAAAGAATGAGGCCGCTGCGCTGTGTGCTAGCGTGTGTGGATGGGTGTATGGAGTGAGAGGAGGATATAAGTGGAAGTGAAACAAGTGCACAGTCCACACACAGGGTGTATTTCAAAGAAAAAACAAGAGTTTGCAGCACAACTGAAAGGAAAAGTAAACTGCTGAGAAACCACACAGTGGAGATACAGTGTGAGCGAGTACGTGGGTAAGCAAAATAGACAATAGACAGTTGCATGTTGTGAAGTAACCACAGCTTGTTTGCGCATGGAGCCATTTATTCCTGATGGAAGCAGATGCACACACTGAAGGAGGTTTATTTAAATACGACACGTTGCGTGTTTGTGTATGTGTGAGTGCGTATGCAAACAGCGCGTCAGGCCCATCCATTTAGCAAACAGTGTGACGGCATCAGTTCAGGTCTGACTCAGTGGTTTGGGAACCCTCTGGGGTGGCTTTTAGCATCAGCAACAGGAGCGCTTGTTTTTTTGCTGCCTCCACCACGATGCCTCATTCTCTCCGTGGCAGCTCGTTTTCCTCCCTGTCAAACAGAATCACCGTGATTCCTCTTTTGGTACCAGCCTGAATATTCAAACATTTAACATCCATTCAGATGACAGATTGTGCCTCTTTTTAACAAGAGGTTTCTGAGGAAAATGATAAGTAGCTTTAAGGAGGCGGAGGGGGGCTGATAAATCAACTCGACTCAATCAAACTCAACATTTCTTATAGCTCAGAGAGTCAAAGAGGCAGTAATAAAAGTTTTTACTGCCCTGTCATATTTGTCCTCTGCTGACCAGGGAGACTGCTCAGATTTATGGTTGTGTTGGTGTTGTCTTCATATCACAGTGGAAACAGTGTTGTTTGTAAATGCATGACCATCTTTGGGGGTAAAATAATAGATCTGTTTTCTCAGGGTTATGTGCTGTTTGGGGTGATTTCCAAGAGAGGACTTTGAACTGGTTCATTTCTTTTAAAGTTATATTTTTGGGCTTTTTATGCCTTTATTTGATAGTATGGCTGAAGAGTAGACAGGAGAGGGGGTGAAGAGAGAGGGAATGACACGCAGTAAAGGGCCGAAGGCGGGAGTCGAACCAGCGGCCACTGTAGAGGACTGATAGCCTCCATACATGGGGTGGGTGCTCTACCCACTGAGCTAAACCTCCGCCCCGAACTGGCTCATTTCTAAAAGTTGTAGTCATGATAGTTAGTCACCTTATCAATGATGGGCTGAATCCTTAACCAGCTGTTTTTTTTTGGCTGACTTTTAAGGCAATATTTACCATTTTATTTTGCTAATGCAATGGTCTGCTTGAGTGTCAGCCGCTGCTCCGTGCCGCGCTCTCGTCCAGCAGCACAGAACACACACACACTCAGCCGGGTGATGAGGGCGCTGAGCTTGGTGAGGAGTGAGAGGTAAACAGCCTGCGGAGTTAGACTCTGCAGGCTGTTTTCACACGGTGAATTAAGGATTTAATTCGACCAAACTGGAGTTTGTGATTGTTGGGAGAGTGGACAAATTAACAGAGACAGCTTAGGCGAGTTTTACATCTGTTTCTGTTGAGTTTGAATTAAGTGTGTTTCAGGAGGAGTTAACGAGCCAACGAAGCTTGTCTTAGTGTGGCAAAAGACAAAGATATCGCCAGGGGTGATTGGATGGGCTGACAGTGGTTGGTTGGAAAATTTTAACATATCGCCCAACCCTACTCAAAGTTATCGTGTAGTCAGACGCATACACTGAATGGCTGGTGCTTTCATGTAGACAAGAGTGTAAGTAAAGACATATAATGATAACGGTACTTCTACTTGAGCACAGATTTTCAGTACTCCTTTCACCGCTGCATATAGGGGTTGCTCATCGACCTTTGCTTCCATCTTTATTGCTGTACTCCATTAATGGTGCTTTCTAAAGCAATGATAGCTGCAGTAATCTTTGAAAGACTATTTTAAACCAATATTTCAGGCCAAACTTCATGTCAGCTTGATGTAACAGATTCCACAAACCTTTGAGAATTCCTTTCACACGCCTTGCCCTATAAATACATGGCAGGACACCAGCGTTTGGTGGGAGAAGAATAAAGAATAAAACTCATTCATTTTACAACACAGAGTTTCTCTGTGGATTCAAGAGGTGAATTCATCTCTCCTGGTCACAATACTGCCTCTTCAACCCACAGCCATGAACTTGAACTTGAACTATTGAAAAGTTTCATAATGGGCTGGTTTAGAGTGTTAAAAGGCTTTGCATGGTGATCACTGTATTATTTATACCAATCACACATTTCTTTTAGATCTTCGCAGTGTTCCCTGTGGGCAGACATAATTCTTGGACTGAGCAGAGGTTTACTTGAGGATAACTTGAAGGTCTACATATGTGTGTATAGTTTCAGGAAGATTCATCATCGCCAGGCCTAGAAAATAATTTTAAGAATACATGTGATTATGATGGGAAAAAGGGTATTACATTTTGTGACTGCAGCAATATGAGACTGTAGGCAGATCTGAGGCTTCTCCTCCCCCGTCAGTCGTCTCCGGTTGGGATTCCTCTGCCCTGTCAGCCTCCCGCTGTGTGAACAAAGCAGACTTCTCACCCCGGTTCGGCTCGCAGCAGGACGCGCTCAGAAAATTCGGCTGAAACGCTCCTCCCGTCTCCTGAGTTAGCGGCGGGAAGGAGACTTTTTTTTTTTTTTTTTTTTTGTGTAATTTTGTATTTTGATTTGGCTTTGTAGTAAAAAGACAGAGAGAATGGCTGTCAGATTGCGAGCGTTCAGTAATGCAGACAGAAAAACGTGTTAGTACTCAAAAGCTTGTCGTTTATTGTTCTTGAAGAGGCTTGCCATTAACATCCCTGGTGTGTTTTTAGCAGCTTTCCCCATGAAAAACATACTCAACAGTTGGTAAGGAAATATGTTGAGCTGATTTGTTGACAGTGTGAGACCAACATTACACATTTATATGAGTTTATGTGTTATTCCGCTCCGCCAATGGGAATAGCTGTTGCCGAGGCAACGCTTCCTCTCCCTGCGTGTGAGAGTGTGAGGAAAGGAGAATTCCGAGGAATGACACCCGGCTGTATTTCGGGCTGCAGTGTGTGGGCTGAGCAGCAGATAGCAGGGAGCTTCCTGTGACAATGGGTGGGAGGTTCACAGGACATATTGGCCTCCGTAGAAATCCTATTTCCTGTCAGGCCGTCTACTTAATAGTCTCTGGAACAGCCGCTGGGAGGTGAGACCTGTGATATCTGGTAGCAGAGAGAGAGAGCTCTACTTAAAACCTTACAAATTTTGCTTTGTTGATAATGTTTGGTGTAACCAGCAACAGGGTCAGGCCCTGGATTCTCAAACTGTGGTACGTGTACCACTGCTCAAATGCAAGCTCCCTTTTAGTGGTACTTGGAAGAATGTCAGAAATATTGTTTTAAAATTAAATATATCTATTTAAAAACATAATACTATCAAAATAATACAAACTTTCTAATAAAAAATACATAAAATATGAGGGGATTGAAATGTAATTTAAGTTTTGATTTAAGTTCACAGGACGGGACCGGCTTAACCTAAAAACTGACCCAACTCTAACCAGCAATTGTCCAACAACTGCTTATGTTATAAAAAGTGTTTGCCTTTTGCATCAGACTCAGCAGTAGGGTAATTCAGTCAGACAACTCACTAACTGAAAATTAGCATTTTTCATTTAAAGTAAATGTAAGCGGTGATGTTTTACACTAGAGCAGAAAATACACCCAGCTGCGGGGAACATAACGAGACAGAGCCCACAGGTGCATGCTGGGATGGCAAGTGGGACGGGGGATGCAGCAGCTGCAGCAGCAGCAAAGTGATCAGCCGCAGAGCGCAAGCGAGTGAGTTTGACAGCTGAAATAAACTGCTCAACTGGCAGCGGCCAACTCAGCCGATGCAGAGCAAAACGCCACTCGAGTCTCGTCTTAACACTTTAAGTGCTCGCCAGGAATACGTTTTGTTCAAAACGCAAGCACTTACCAAACCAGTGTTCTCCATGTGAAATCTCAAATGTCAAATGTCACGATGCAAGTTGTTAAAATCTGTGCATAACAAGCACAAGCACACTAGACTGTCTTTAGAAAACAGATACAAACATGGCAAATCAACATTAGCAAATTACACTAAATTGGCCATTAGCAGCGCTTGATCTTGGTGGGAATACTTGTGTCTCTGTAAATAAAATAATAGAGAGTACCGTCTGGACCCGCTCTATATGAAAAGTGCCCTGAGGTAACTTCTGTTATGATTGGCGCTATATAAATAAAACTGACTTCAGTGAATAGTTTCAGCATTTTATGACTATTGTGTAATCTTGAAGTGAGGATAAAAAAGTAATGTTGACTCTTATAAGCACTACAAGGGCAGTAAAAGAAAGCTGCATAGTTACAACATGCACTGTAAGCCCCTGGTGATAGTTATAAATAGCTGAGACAACATTTTGCACTACACAAATGCTTCACATGCGGTATGAAGACATACAGTCTGTGGAAATGTGAAGGAACACTGATCAGACTCCACCTGCCTTGCTTTATCTCTCCTCTTGTCTCTTTTATTCCTGCGGTGTGGAGTGTGTATCTCTGCACTCTTGTTTCTCGGGTGTTTGTCAGAGCTGTTAAACAGATTTAAAGCTGGTGTTTATTGTTGTGCTGCACCGCCCTGTTATCGCTGCATTCCCCCCATTCTTCTCCCCTCAGCACCCGCTAGCCAGATGGTGTCACTCCAGGAGCTAATTCAGCCCTTGCACATGTGTGCGACACAAACACTCACAATCACACAAACACACTCACAATCACTCGAAGCAGCATACATACACAATTTAAGATTAACTTAACTGCACATATGCACACTTTGCTGTGCATAAAATAGCTGCGTGCCCACACACAAACAGTAGCACAAATGTGCACACATACAGTGTAAAGCAATGAATACAACCACAGTGATATTTGGCATGCACAACATACGCAGCTCTTGTTACACTTAATCTGTTTACCCAGATATTGCATTTATTCATTAATTCACACATGTGCACAGTTTCATAAATGTTTCATGTTTACATCCTCACATGCAAACAAGCAGCAGGTTACACAGCCATATGATCACTTGAAGGGTCATAAAAACTGCAGTCTCATTCCACTACCTTAAAAAATGCAAACAGATTGGTGTAGGGAGCAATAGAAGAGGGGGAGGGGAATGAAAGAGAGAGAAGAGGGAGACCTATCATCAAATGCACACACACTACAGCAGTGTTGCCAGGTCAAGATAAAATCTCCAGGCCAACAGGCACTGGAAAACCACCCAACAGGCTCCAAAACTATCAAAAACATCCAAATACTGGAGATGCCTCTTGCTCCTGCTCTCTTGTGCACTTTCCTTTTCCTTTCCCAATTTTGAGGGCAGATGTCAATTTCAACTCCATATATATCTAACAAAATACAACCTGATATTTATAATGGCCTCTGTCAGCTGCCATAGTTGAACTCTTTCCCCATCAGCTTTTTTTTAAAGTTGTCAGCCAGCGGCAGCGTTTTTGACAAAATTAATAGATTTTTCAACATCCACAGAATATTCAGTTCTATGAATATGTTAACATGGAATATATCAAAAGAATGAACCGATCTCCCAGTTTAAGACATTTGTTCTAGCTTCATTCATTTTTTCAACAAGCATTGGAATGTTGGTTGGTTACATCAAAAAATCTACTTTTCAGGCAAAAAACTGAGAAAATGGCATATTTGTGAAAGGCATTTTAAAGCAGAATCTCGACTTCTCGTTTTTATTTATTTATTTATTTATTTTTATCACTTCATTGACATCATTGTCACCAGTGTGGCTAACATTAGCTGTGTGTGTCCCCCGTACCCTGCCCAAAACACTGTCCAAAAGGCCCTGGGGGCTGGAGTGCTCTTTGCCCCAGCTGTGGCGCGAGTCCCAGGGGCTGCGGTGTGAGTAGCCTCGCTGTGTCCCGGCTGTTGTGGAGGTCTGGGGACTGCAGCATGAGCAGCCTCACTCTGTGCCCTGGCTTTGTGCCCATGTCGCGATGCTCTCTGTCCCACAGATCTGCAGCTGAGCACCAGCGTTTTCATGCTACAGAGCGTCATCTTCTTCGAGTGACAAATCTTTGTCAGATGATCTGTCATAGCATCCTCTGCCGCCTGGCGTTGAAAACAGCTATTGATGGAATATCTCGTCAGCGGTGGGGAAGCGTTGTGTCTTAAATGACGAGATATCCCATCGATAGCGGGGAAAGCGTTAATATGTCTTTCGCCTGTAGCTTTGTTTTTAAAGTTTTGTTGAAAGCTATGATGTGAAATCGTGCTGAAATTGCGATGTAGCACCTAAAATATTGTCATGTTAGAAGGTACATTTTTACGGAGCATCAGTGTAGCCTATATGGTGCAGATTCAGTGCTGTTATAATCAGTCATCCTCAGTTTTACCTTGTTGTTTCATCTCTGACTATGAAACTGATACAAATAGTAGGAGTGGAGGAGGATCATATGAGAGGTGTAAAACCACAGGGAAGGGATGCTATACTTACTCAAACTGACTCATGCTGCGTATAAAAGTGCCTATAAATTTAATTCATCTTCTGAAGTTGTGAGGAAACTAGATTTCACAGTTTGCATACATTTTTCTAAAGTGTTTTTGAAGGGCTTAAATAGCAATCAGCATGTGCTAAAACTAGTTAGTTGCTAACTTTGTCTATAAAGCTTTTAGTGCTGTGTTTGCATGAGCTAAATTAAATCATGAACTAATTAAGCATGTTTTTTCATATCTGGGTTTGGAATAAAACATAAACTAAATTCTTTAAGCACACAAGTCTTTAGTTTATTAAAGTCTGTGTAAAGCAATAATAAATATGTGTTCTGAGTTTTTGAGTGTTATTAACCACCCAGCAAAATTTGAATGATTAAAAAATCGCCAAGTATATAAATTAAGGTTTTCTCTGCTCTAAAACACTGGGGGCACGTCACTTTGTTATTTCAAGTGTCAAATACCACCACAACCTGAAAGACTGACCCTTTATCTAGGAGCTTTATTGGACTTTATTGGACTCCTGCTGCAACAGGATGGTTTTTCTTTCTTAAGCATTGAATAGTTGGTACTAAATTGAGCAGAAACTCTCAGGCTCATTTGGACTGAAAGAGACGCTGAAGGTACGATCATAACTGACCGCAGTTTAACTGTCTAACTCCACAATTCAGCACTACATAGTTCTCAGTCTTTTCATGTTTTCAGAAACTATTTTCTAACATTTATAATGTGTACAAAAGAAAAAGTCAGAAATTCCTTTACACAGACTTTAAATATGAGAAATATTATCATGACAAACCAAAGTCTCCAGAAAATATCATGTTCAAGGCTTCAGACAAGTGTCATTACTTTCAAGCTGATGCTTTTACCCATAAGTCACCCTGACAGTTATTCCCACATGATTCAAATTCAACATTACGTGCACGGCTGCAAAGCAGAGAAAGCAAGCGCAGCAGCGAAGTGAACAACAGTGTGTGAAGCAGAAAGAGAAGGAAGTGACAAAGTGAGAGGGGAGGCCTGCTGGAAGCTTGGCTCCTGTTAGCTGGACGAGTGTAGCAGCAAGCTGACCTGCCAGGGATTAACACCTCACATCTCCTGTTCATTTCCCCTGCTCTGCTCTCCCATAGCACGCTCCATACAGCGACACCCCCGAAAAACTAGCTTACCCTCACAAAGGATTAGGCCTTTTAACCGTGAAGTCAAATGAACAGGAAAAATACACCACATTGATTAACAAAAGGTGAAAAGGATGTGGTTCATTTAATCCTTGTGCTAGCAAATTATGCAACATTGATCACTGTAGAAATGTGTGCTTTCTCTTGTTCACAGCCTGATAAGCTTCTTGGCACACAATACGCTCTCTTTTCTCTCTTCGAAGCAATAACCCTCTGATTATATGCTTTGAGAGAAACAGGGAAGCCGGGTAAATGAGTGTATGCTCTAAGTTAATCAAAGGTGTGTTTGATGTAGCTGACAGCGGCGTTAGATGGAAGGTGTACACTCGGCCGTCTCTGCGGAGCTTCACATGCGCGGGACTATAAAAGCTAGCGAGCATTGCATGATTAAATCAATCCAGTCTAAATCATGACAAGTCAGAGTGATTTATCTGACATGCCAAGAGCCGCGGTAATGCGTACAGAATCAGTCCAACAACCGAGCAATAAATCTACACAGGCACACCTCAGCCAGCTTAAAAGGAGCTAAACACCACTGAAGTGGTGCAACAAATGACTCTGGTCTGCTGGTTTTATATTACTGCATATGAATATATGGATATAGATGAAAGATGGGAACTTACTATTTGAATATTGATCTCCTTGGATACATTTCACATATAAAAAAATCAGAACTTAGGATGCGTGTCACACTGTTGTAACATGCCATTTAAAACCTCTAGTTTCCATTTGGACTGAAATAGTCTCAGGAACTAACCTCAGGTACTAAATCAGGGAGTAAAATTAACTTTTGAGTATGTTTAAATATCAGCCACATTGCATAATCTTTAAGGAATCATTTTTATCTGTCTGTCAGTTATCACATTTTTAATTAAAATGGTGAATTAGGCCTCATATTTCAGACTTATCTCAAATCTGCTTGTTTCCTGCATTTGTGTGACTCAGTAGATTCAGTCCCTTGTTTCATAGGTACCCAGGTTTTGCTCTTGTTGCACCTGATGCATCTTGAATGACACTTACAATGCAGTTTTGAAGTATTTAATTGACAGTTGCTGTGTGCCACGGTGTTGAGCAGTAGATAGTAGAGTGGTGAATTTTTAAGAGGGTCCCTGTAATCTCTCTGTGGCACTGCTTTATGTAGAGAGAGGTGTACCCTGCAGAGCTCTTTGTGTCTAAATAATTACTGGCCTCGGAAAGAAGAGAGTGCAACGAAGAAAGCGCAATGATGTGCATTAGACACCACCATCTCTCTTTATCTCCCTCTCTCTTTTACTCACCCTGTCTATTTTTCTGCACTCTGGGCTCCATTTGTAAGACTCCTCTACCTTCTGGTTTATGCATGCCTCATGAAGAC
>JAJHUR010139762.1:66374-86251 GCA_027495735.1 Lutjanus campechanus
AAAAGAGGAAAAAAAAAACAAAAAAAAAAAAAAAAAAAAACACATTTAAGAAGCTGGAATCAGAGACATTTGACTTCTTTTTTTGTTTGCTTATTAATATAGTTGGCATTAAATTAATATAATTATAACTGATTAATCAATTAATCATTGTGGTTCTAAACTACAGCTTGTGTGGACTTTCATTTCCATCCTATGTTGTCTATAAAAATTGCAGAAAACTAAGCCTTCCTCAGGGTTATACATTCTGATCAAAAAATATAAATTGCTGAAAATTCTTTGTAGTCATAATTTCAATATCAGATTTAGATTATGCTACCTTTTTTCCCCAAATACAGTTATACATGTCCATTAAACCACTTGAGCGCCTTGCTGCAGAGCACCACAATGGCAGTGCTTCATGGTAAACGGTAAATGGACTCGCATTTATGTAGCACTTTTCTGGCTGATCGACAGGCAACACGCTTTCACAACTACATGCCACATTCACAGATTCACACACACATTCACGCACCATCGGAGACAGTTTGGGGTTCAGTATCTTGTCCAGGAACACTTCGACACGTGGACTGGAGGAGCTGGGTATCAAACCGCCGCTTGTCAGATTAGTGGGTGCTCTACCTCCTGAGCCACAGCCGCTGCCTTTGATAAAAGGAAGAATACAACTTTCCCTGCGAAACTACCTCCCAGCCGTACCAAGGATTTGAACCAGTAAACTAATCCAGACCATAATCTTTTTCTAATGTGGTTTTACCAAACCAGTGTGAATCGTGACTTAAGTAAAAGGCCACTTTTTAAATGAAAGACGTCAGACAAATTAGCAAATGTGAACGTGTATCTGCCAGAGCAAGTGAAAACATGAGCTTGGCAGATTCGTCTGGTTCCCACACTAGAAAGACGTTTTATTTTGGATTAAGTTGCTTTAAATATACAGCAAAACTACAAATTAGGGATGTTTGAAATGAGTAATTTATGACTTCATTAACTTCAGTTGCTGACCAAGGAACTTCAGGAGCATTTGATGAGTCTCCAGCACAGCATATACCATAAATGACATAAATAAGAGACTCATATTTTCCCAGTAGAGAACAGTAAAGCCAGCTAATTAGAACACAGATCAGACAGAAAATGTTTAGTGCAGATGTAATATATCACTATAATAAATGTTGCAGTAATGATACAGCCCTATTAATTTTTGGCTCATAAACAAGGCATCTTTACATGAAATGTGTTGTAAAACCACTTGCTCTAATTGCTGAACACTTAAAAGTGAAAACAGCAGTTTTTGTAATCTAGTTGTTGGAGAATTCCTGTTGAAAAACCCAGTGAAAAGAATTTAAAAAATCCAAGTGAAGCAAAGTTCCCATAGATAATAAGTACAGAATTGAAAAATGGAGGTCTGCAGATGAAATTCTGTGGGTAATTTAGATTTTTATTATGTCACATTTTTGGTTAAAAGGTCAGTAGACTTTTCTCTCCTCTCTCCTTTCTCTGAGATGATTTTCCTATATGAATAAGTGTCTGGGAGTGCGTACCTTTCTCTGTGTGTGTTTTTAAGTTTCCTAAATGCCGTCTATTTTTGCTCAGCAGACGGCCTGACCACAGTGAATTTAGTGTGAGGAGCCAAACTTGTCCCCATGGCTTTCCACTGGGGCTGCTGGTGTTGACTTTGCCCGGCATGCCAGTGGAAGGCTGGGAAAGGATGAGGGAACAGTCCCACCGGTGTTGAAATGGAGGTGGGGGGAGGGCGTGGAAGGATTTCATGTCCACTGTTCTAGTCTCAGGGGACGGTGTGGAGTTGAACCTGGTCCCAATCTGAACTGGATGCCCCAGATGGTTGGATCTGGAGTTGGTAAACTCTGAGGTGGCAGATATTCCTGTTAAATTATGACTTGTCTGTCAAAATCGTTACAGGCTCCATAGATGGACAGACTGAAATACTAAGGGCGGATTCACACCAACAGTGAAGCTTTAGTTCCTGAATCAAACCCATGCAAGATTATACATTGTTTCAGTTTTCCAACTGGTCCAGTTTGTGTTCACAAAGTCAAGCCGTCAAAATATTTTCAACACAAAATGTGTTGCAGATGTTTTTACTTGACCCTTTTTAAGTCCTGCCCACTTTCACTCTGTGCTCCATGGACAGTTGCGTTTTTCTATGTGCTGTGCTCATGATTGTTGAAAAGATGCTGTTGGGGAACCTGTAAGAGTTAGCTAATGTTAGCAAAACTCCAGCTAAATGGCTAGCTAATCTACATTAATGACAAGCCAACTAGTTAGCTAGTGTTTTGCTAACATTAGTTTATGCTAATGTTAGCTAATGTGAGTTCACTTAACAGTAGTCTGAGACCACCATGTCTAGGCCTTTTCCACCAACGTGGAACTGGCTCAAGTTCAAGCACCTAATTTTGAACCATTTGGAACATTTTCAACAAGAGTAAATGGACACGAGATGCAAAAATTTGACTCCCAACTGTAACCAAAAAAGAACAAGTTTTCCTTGGGAATCAAAACATCAGCATCAGGTATCGGTCCAATACTGTCCTCACATACTCATACTCAAAGTTATAAAACTACTCTGACGCCCCACACCTTATATCACATTACCAAAAATAGCCGCTCGACACAAGCAAATATCCAAAGATCCAACACAATGTAAAAGTCAAGAATTTTGCTGATGCTTACCCTCTTTTTTGGTCTCGCCGTCATTGTCAGCGAGAGACTCGCTGTCCTCAACATCATCCACTAATGACTCCAGCAACTTTGGCAACCGTTTTTAATCCAAGGGAGAGATTGTAAACGCAGCTGTGATAATGTGGGCACTGTCACCGAACCAGGATTCAATGGGAGTGCCGGTAAAATCACGTCCCAAGAATATCCAGCCCTCTCAGAATCTCTCCTCAAGATCCATCACCTCTCCACCCCCCACGGCTACACCCGCAGCCTCCCAGCCCCTCAGACAAGCAGAGAGAGACCAAAATAGAACTGGAAATAAAGGGAGGAGAATGACAAAGAACGGCCGAACCCAGACAACCCCTGCGCCCGCTGTGCTTAGCCAGGTGAATATTGCATGGGACAGTGCACAGTGATTAATGTCAGGCCATGTAAGGTGCTTGGCCAGGTTGCTGTACTGCAGGTCCGTACACACACACACACGTGCGCACACACACATACACATCCCATCACTTTTAACAAGCCATAGTCATTGAGATACAGCAGGGCTACTTCAGAGCAACCACTCTGGGGACAATTAGGTCTGGGAACATTAAATTAGCAGGGATCTAAAGTCATGCTCTGTTGGAGCTGGGGCTATTGCATGCTGGGATTGGAGTAGGTAACAGAGGCAAGGAGAAACTCCTCCTGGATATACTGTTTGCTATCTGATATTGCAGTGCGAGGTAAGAGCATTATTTTACAGCCATTTTTAATTTTGTGGTTACATCGGGGTGCTGATATTTTTTCAGTGTAGTCATTAGGTTTTGGGCTCAGGAGGCGAGTGTTAGCCATAATAAATTTGTCAGGACATTATTCCTCTGCTGCGCCTCGTAGCTGGCTAGTTGTGATTACTTTCTCTTTTTTATGTAATTTATTAAAGTGGGACCTCCCAGGCTACATCATATTCTGCTTTTGCATCTACCGGAGAAGCCGTAGCTATAGCAACAGATGTATTGCCCCTGGTAGATGTTTAACTAGAGCAGACAGCAGGGAGAGGCACTTTATTACACCTTGTGCTTTATGATTTACAGTATCATTGTGGTTTATATTACAGTAATGTTTAGGGAGCAGTTCAGAAATCTGTGTGCCAGGAAATCTTGGGCGTCTGGAGTCGCATTCCTCCTGCATGTACGAGTCATGAGCTGCAAGTCATGTGAAGGTTTATTGTGAACACTTTTATCAAACAGGCCAATCACAAAGGTCTCAAACAGATGTAAACACGGAAGAAGATCCCAAATAGTAGGTTATGAAACAGTAAATGTGTGTGTTAGGGTGTGTTCATGTGCAGTTTGTGCACCTGCATCAAAATCGCTTTTAACTAAAAAGACCCTCCTCGAGGTGTCAGAGGAAGCTCACTGTCGCTTTGCACCTGAACAGCCTTTAACAGACACTGAACACCACAGTTCAGGGAAAACAGAGAACAAAGTGTTAGAAATGAGGTCGCTCAGCCCAGATTATCAGATTGTGCTGCCTTTCATGTCACATCAGACCGATATGAAGAAGTGAGGTGATATTGGCCTTGAAGTGAACATAAATACAAAACAGACACCAGATTGCTGGTATGATGGTTTCTTCCTGATATGAAATAACTGATATGTCTCTGCATTTAAGTGCAATAACATTTTAATTTTCTCATTTTACATTTTAATATATGATATCTGTGTTTCTTTGTTAGTAGTTCTTGATGTCAAGTGCTGTCAGATTACATGTCTTTCACACAGTGTGGTATTTAATTGCACAATCTATTACTGTATATTTTTTGGGAAATATTCTCTTGGTGGCGCTCTTGTCTTTATTTACACAGCCATGATAGCACTTCCTGTATAACAGAGAAATCTTCCCTGGAAACACCAAAAAGGGAAGCAGGTGTCTGCAAATGTGAAGGGTTTCATGAAGTATGTTGGATCACAGATGCGGTGGGACATTTATTTAAATGGAAAGAAATCAGAAACAATCTATCTATATATCCAGATGTCTTAAAATGTCCTAGATATAATTTTGACAAGTCTTCAAAATTAATTAATTCTGGATTCTGGAGATTCCATTTTACTTTTATAGTTGGGTTTAAGTCAGTTTTGTTGTTTTTTTTTGGGAAGAAAGTGTGCTGACCACACTGTAACAACTACAAAATGAAACCAACATGGAACCAGTAACCACTGATGCAAGCTATGCATGTACTTTTTGCCAGTATGGATGTGAAATATATTGCATTACATTGCATTCATAATGGTCTTAAAAGGGTATTTAAAAATCTTAAATTTAAAGTTAATACCTTCAGAAACCTTGCAGTATTTCATTCAATCATTTAATAATAAACTTACTCTATAAGTGTGAATTAATGTTGTTATTAATGTCTCAGCTGTTTCACTGATTATCAAACCTCATATAGTATCGACCTTCAAAATCACGTTCTAGTTAAACCCTAGAAGCAGGACTGTAACTCAGCACTGTCAGGGGTCAAGTTTCCTGGCTAGCTTCGTGTCCGGAGGCCGACAGCCGTCTGCTGCTCGGTGCTGTGTTACACAGGAGGCTTAAAGGACGGAGGGATCTGGTGTTTGTTAGGTAGAATGGAAGTGGGTGGCAGTCCGGAGCCTTTACTGAAAAGAGAAGCCTCCTGTAGTTGTGAGGGCTCTTTTGTTTGGAGGCCGGTGTGTTTTGACAGGCCTGAGAGGGGGTAAGACAATAGAGAGGCCAGGCTGTATCCTGATGCGTTCCTGCAGGGGGACGCTACACTCCACTTGTATTGTTCTCCACCTTCATTTACAAACGCCTCATTCTCCCCTTGTCACAGTTGTATCAATTTGTTTTAGTTAATTAGTGCCTCAATTAGCACCTATTTAATTAGATTCCATTTAATTGTGGCTTGGCTTGAAGAACGTGTTTTCACATGTGTGTTCAGATGTGTAGTGCGTCTCGTTTACATGCTTCTGTCGTGTCTCTGTGTGTGTTCTTCAATGGGATGTGTGTTTCACGAGTCGCCTTAAAGGGACAGTTCATCCCAAAATCAAAAATGCATATTTTTCCCTTGACCTTTAGTGCTGTTTATCCATCCAGACAGTTTTGGTGTGAGTTGTGAGTATAGTGGGACTTTGCTTGTGTTGCTCAAAGCGCCACAAAAATACATTTGAAAAGCTCAACAGCAACGTGTCTTTACCGAATATGTGACCTGGTTGCTCGAAATAATTTACAGACCTTGTTGTAAGCAGTTTCAGGTAGGAACTAAGAAGTAGTGCCAATAAAAAGCAGAAAGACAGTAGCTCCAGTGCATTCTTCAGAGAGAAAGTAATTCCTACTAAACACTGTATTTGAGAGAAGGCAGACTCTACAGGCGATATCTCCAAAAATTATGCAACTCACACCCAAATGTCATCATCAGACATCTCTGGGAAATATATAGGATTTGTGCGCTCTGCAGGGAATGGCCTTGAAAACCAGTTTAGCACAAATTAAGTCATAATTAAGATCCAGGGATACTGTTTGAGTAGAAAGTTGCATTTTTATGTTGTGGAGCTGCGAAAGGACTCCCGCACACTGTCCAACTTGCAATATAAAATTTATTTGCAACGTTTCGGTACTAGACCTTCATCAGGCAAACATTTTTTTGTCAATGAGAAGCCATCTTAAATAGGGAGTGGTCGTTTAACCACAACCAATCCCATTCCCACGTGCAAACACAGAGGGACAGAAAACATCATTGGGTTATTAAAACACAACAAACAGAGACAGCAAAAAACAAAATTCTCTGTGTGACATCAGTCAAAAAAAACCCCACATATCTAACAGGGAAATATATAATATACAGAAAGAATCGGTTCAAAATCAATAGATATTTAGAGATTTTTTTACAGTGAATATTGCAGGTTCCCTGTGTACGTAGGCTGATAGGGGTATGCGTTATAAGTTTAAAACAGACATATTAGATACGATATGTTGTGGAGCTAAAATGCACGTCTGTCTGCAAGTATCTGTTCTTAATCTCTTCACATAGGTTTAACATCTCATGTGTGTGAGTTCTGGACTGTAAGAAACACCAAAGTAAGTGCATGACCAGCGACTCATTTGTAGTGTAGGGTTAGTGCATAATTGCACAGGGTCTCCTCAAAAAGCATGAGCTGTATTGAGGTATAGATTACTCTGAGTTCAGGCAGATGGCACTCAATTATTTTCTGAATCATATTAGGGATGTACAGTATTTTTACAACTTCCATCAATCAAATATGCTCACTATAAGGTGTAATTAGTGTATTAACCAACAAGGAAGGACACAAATGCACCAAGTGGTACATCCAGTAAGTTTTAATGATATCATTATGTTTAATATACAGTATTGTCTGGTCACATCCTTGGAATGAAATCAATGTTAAGTGACTGAAATATTGTTGATTTGTCATGAAGACTATTTGTTTCGTACTGTTTTTTAGCTGTGTTATATTCATAGGTCACACTATTGCAATTAAGACAGCTGTAAACATCGGGCAGCATCCACTTTCGGTATAATTCCTCACAACATTTTTTTCTCAATTGAAAAACTTTAAAGGGTTTGAGGGTGTGATAGCAGACATGTAGGTATTTTGCCTGTAAGTATTATGTAGATAAACTCCCAGTGCAAGAGTTAAAAGTGAAAAATAATAATATCTAAGCCTGTGTATTTAAGCATGTGTGGTTGTTTGTGTAGTTAATGGTGTGTGTGTCTGCATGCGTGTGATGAAGTGCTTGCATACTTGGCGACGTCTGTATATTTAAGTGTCATCTTTGACACTTTAGTCCGTGGGGGTCACTACATTAATGGGATCTGCCGAGGCCCCCTGCCCCTGTTTTCATAACCCAGTGCCTGAAGGGGGGGTTGGCGACTAGCAAAGCTGGACATTAACTCAGACAGATTAAATGGGATTAATGGTGTCACTGAGACAGATGTGATCTTTGCAGCCACAGCTTTCCTTCTCTGTCTCGCTGTGTTCAGTTCTGCCGTGATACAACACTGACCCCTGCTGCATGAGAGAGGCATTGCGCCCAGATACATGAGGAGTTGGTGAATGATGCCATGTTAACCCTTTGCGATTGCATTGCATCGTCCATTGGGGGTCACTGTTCCCATTTGAAAAACATGGTGGGAGGCCTCTCCTCTCCTCTTCTGCCATTTTGACTGCCTAATGTAAAGTATGTCAGGGTGTGCAATATTGAGCCCAGGCGGCGGTGGATCTTTTGTAGGTTCCATCAACATGTTTCCTGCAGCGTCTTGTAATGGATGCTTAATGTGGCTTCAAAATATTGCCATGAAAACAACATCGTCAGAGATAATGAAATGCCTCTGGAATGTAGAGACTCATGTGTGGGTTGTATATGCCAGCGACGTTGCTCATATTAGCTCATTAAAACAGCAAGGAGCGCTGCTATACAAGGTCAAATGTATCCATATCAGTCAGAAATCTCCTTGCGTGAAGCACGTCCTATAATTAGCATATCATGTAGGGAGAGTCACTTAAAAAGGGTGTATTTAAAATGTTCTGACTCAGAATGAGGCTCTGTGCATTTTAATGGGTTCTGATTTAGGGGATATTGTTCAGACTTATATGCCTCGGAGCGGGCAGCATGTGTTTGGTTCCTTTTTTCCTCTTTTAAAGGCCATTCACACAGTAGCAATTGAACCAAGGGCTATAATTGTGTTTTCATGTACTATAGATCCTGTCATTAGGCCCCTGGGTCTGCAGGCAGTTATATGATGACAGCTGACAAGGGGGTGCGGCTCCTTTGAGGAAGAAGAGGAGGGAGTTTTGGGGGGGGGGGGGGGGGGCAACACGCACAAAAGCCACAATTACTTCCTGGACAGTCCCCAGAGCTCAGTGGTTGGAGTGTGTATGTAAAATGATGTGGGAGAGGCCATTTGCAAAACAAAGAGAGGGGAGGCGGGAGAGGGGGGGGGGGGTAAGAATGATTGCTTTTGCACAATGGAGCATGTACACCCTGAGGCGGGGGGGTTGAAGTGGCAGACTGGGGGGTTGATACGCCCCCTAGCAGTCCCTGGGGAGTTGGAACCAGAAGGCAGGATGGTTCTTGTGGTTGACCCCTCAGAGAGAGGAGGGTCAGGGTTCGTCCCGAGGCCCTGAAGGGAGGACATGGCCCGAGGGGTGGAACTCCCAGTACATATGGGTGTGAAGTGCCCAGCATGTTCAGTCTGGTGTCACAGGTACTCTTAGTGAGGGGCACAGCTATTAATGTACTGTCTAATCTAATCTACTTAATATCTGGTTCACCATTTAGTGTCTCTAGCATATTTGAAAAGTCCAGTTTGTGTTATCTTATGTCATATCTATAGCAGAGGTTCTCAATTTTTTCTCAGCCAAGGACCCCTTACAAGATAGAAAATATACTGGAGGGCAATAATTTGATGTAGTTTAGTTTTTACACTTCTAAAAAAACAACAAAATAATGTTATAAAGATATTAGACATGTATTATTAAATTTTTGTGCAATGTCAACACAAAATACCCATGTAGTGAGTCATTTTTTACTGTTGTGTTATGCATACTTGACTGCCGGGAGGAAGATTTATATATTTATTAGCAGTTATATATTGTCAGTTTAGAACTTAATCTATGAACTCTTGGATTTTAAAATTAACATATTCATTACACCATGGAGTCTTCTGTAATAAAATACATTTTTAATATTGTGATAATTAAAATGAATAAATGTGAAAACTATTTGAGAACCTCTATTTTATAGTAACAAATGTTATTTAATGCGTCTAGTGGCAGGTGTTCAAAAACTAGATTATTGATTTTGAAATTAAGCCTTTGTTTGATAGTCTTTCTTCTTCTAGGGAGTAAAAAGTTTCCTGTAGTGGGATATTGGCCAATATTGCAATGATCTCTCTTAAAAAGAAATGTAATGGGGGCAGGATATTTTACAGAGTAGTAATGAACTTTATTTTCCTGAAATAAACATCAATGCACTGAAACAGTAAATTTTCACTTATATTTTTAATAATTATAGATAACTATAAATAAAAAACAAAAGTGCAAAAAACATATATAATCATATGTGAAACTTATTTTTTTATTAAATGTTAAAATGTATATTAAACAAGAAAAAATGATCAAATATACATAAAATGCTGTCTATAAAATAATCTGCATTATGTTCTTACAAAAGAAGAGGTCTCATATCGTCATGTCAGACAACACACACACCAATACTGATGCCGATTGATGTCTGTGATAGGCCAATACTGATTAACCGATACATCTGTCTGGCTCTACTCTCGATAAGAATGAGTCTTTAAGAAATATTTTACACTGTATTAGATAGCACACAGTGGGAAACATCAGAGAGTAATTGGAAGGTGTGACGTGTGATTGAAGTCAAAGGCCAGATTCGAGCTATGACACTGAGCCGTAGACAGAACAACATCACCAATTAGCGGTGCGTCGTTGCAATACTGATTGGATAATATCTGAGCGGTGCAGCGAGCTGTGAGTACGTTCTGCAGGGTCACAGGGCTGAATTAGCCTGGTCGTTCTCAGTTTAATTAATGAGCTGGTAATGGTAGTATAATTGCTCTTCAAAGTGGAGTCCCCTCTGACACTGATGTAGAGCAGCACTGTACAAACCGGTCTCGCCTCCAATGCCCAGGTCGGCTACCGCGGGTCTCATCTTCACCAGCCTCCCCCTAAACTGCCAGCCCCCGACCTCCGACACTGCCGCAGCCACGGAGGGATACATACGACTCGTACTGGAGCGCATGAAATATTCAGCAGCAATTTCCCCCACGTTTGAAATAATACCTTGAAATGTTAATGCGCTCCAACTGCTTGTTTTAAGTGGAAGGCATCCCAAGGTGCCTGTGTTTGGACTGCACCGATGCAGGAGGCTCTGTTCTTAAACTGCTGTCGGCGTGAAAGTAATGCGCTACACTGGAGAATTACCACTGCCGGGCACTTGGGTCAACAGGAGCATGCTATTCTTAGTGCCAGTTCCCGCACCCACCCCTCAACACCAGTAGACACACATCCTCAGACATCTTCATATGACTTGCACACATGTTCATTTACAAATGCAGATACACACATGCAGATATGGATACACACACAGATACACAACATAAGTAAACACAGATGCCACACACACACACACACACACACACACACACACACACACACACGTCACCCCTGACATTGATTTTCATTAGATTCACAATGTCTGGCATGTTGACAGTTTCCCCAGCATCCACGGTTCTAAATGTGTCTATTATCAGAGGATTACACAAGCCCAGGGTTTATACAGTGACAGACCATGATCTGATATCCGCTGCCATTAGCCTGGCCTCACCCACTAGGTGCCTCTTCAACCTTATCCTGCCAGAGACATTGCGATGTTATCAGGTCCGGTGATGCCTCCATCACCTGATACACCCCGTGGATTAGTGAGGGACTTGCCACCGGCTGTTCTGTGGCGAGGAAGCAGCGCGCTGTGTGTGCAGAAGTGACACGGCTTGGTGAAAATATAAATGCTGTGAGCTAAAAACATTCAGGTAGTAAGGTTTTGCGTATCAGGCAAACCAAGATTGTTTTTTTGTTTTTTTTGGTCAGCTAGAAGCACACACATTAACACACAGACACACACACCCTTGTTCAGATTTCCTTTCCAGTCAGATTCAGTGAGCCTTTGCAGAGGAACACACACTTGGCTGCACAGTTCCTCCATGTGCCTGTGCCCTTCAGACCTGACAGCAAGGCATTAAATATTAGTGGCGTTTTACGGCGGGTTTGTAACATGGTTATTCCAGTCAGTGGGCTTGCCTTCCCAGTGTCTGCGCCCACTGTGGGGCTTTGGTTTGACAGCGCTGGGGCAAAATGCTATCTTGAGGGAGGCCAAACCTGCCTGCAAGCCTTGGGCAGTGAATACATGCACACTCACCTACACAATGTGGAAATGCAAGCATGAGTGGGCACATAAAATTTCATACATTGACATGCTGTCTATGCACATGGCTGTATACATACATAAAAATGGCACAAAACATGAACGTACAGCTACTGAATATGCTAACCCACATGCTGCAGACATGCAGCACATGTCACGTATGTCCCACACAGGATGTAGAGGAGGTGAGAATAATAACAAGAATATCTCCACAGACAGATGCAGTCCTGTATGACAGCTTTGCAATAAATACAACAGTCTAGATAGTTCAACTTGAGTCACTTTGAGACTGTGCTTTTGTTTATCCAGTTGTTGTATATGATTGTATCATAGTGTTAAAGGAGCCACATGTAAAATATGGCCAGAATTTAAATTTAAAATGTTCAAAAAATGAACTAACATTATCAAGAGAATATTAAGAGGTGATGACTTTGTATCACAGACTTGTTGTGTTGCAGAAATATCTACTAAAATTAGCATGCTAAACAGCTAGCCCTGGCCCATCATGTCTAGTAATACAACTTTGTGCCTCAAGAGGCAGAAATCTGATCCCCTTGTAGTTTCAGCTGAGAGAGTGGCAAGATTGCTTCTTCGCAAGCTCTCTTAGCTTTTTTAATCTAATAAATAAACAAAATAAACTCTCAAAATGTCAAGAAATTATATATTTTTACACCTATTCACCTGTTTCTGTTGCCTACGGTGTAGACGTACTCCACCAGTCTGGCCAGACTCAAGTCATAATAGAACCTCTAGCTGCATGGCTAGCTGAGCTAATGGCAGCTAATAGGCTAGTTACATCCAAAGAAAAAGCTGAGAGTATAGTGATCAGCAGTTAGTGGTAACTCTGGTGATATGCTGCCCCCTATGTGTTTGGAGTTACCTCCGACAGGTGGCCATGTTTTACACATTGCTCCTTTAACTGTTCCTTTTATTCTGTCCACCCTATAGTGATACAGAGCAATTTAATCTCTTGAAGTAACAGTAGAGTACAGGTTCCAAAACAGTTTAACATGTGTCCAAATGTTAGATGATTTTCAAATTTCTCTTTGCAATACCAATGTAAATTCTGCAACATGTCTCGCCTCCTGTTCACGTCAAGCCTTTAGAGCTTATTTCATAGAATAGAGGGGTTACTTTGATCAGTCAGGCACTAGTGGCAGGTTGCTGTCTTTATAGTTTAGTTGTTCTGTGGTCATTTAATTACCAGCCTGGAGATGAGGAAAGTGGCCAGGCTTGGCCAGGTCCTGGCATGTTTGTCCATAGGGCTTTGAAAGCTAAGTGCTGCCACCTTTAGTCTATATCGCAAGTCTTTCAATTAACACCAACAATGGAGCAAGAGGAGGCATCGTGGGCAGGGGCAGCTGGGGTATTAGTTAGCTATTCAGCGAGGATCGCTTGCATGTCTTGCCACATGACATCCTCACTGACACGTCTGGCCTTTGGGTGGCGCAGAGGGGTTTGTCGCAGCAAATGACAGTGACCTCCCCAGTGCCCCGCTCCCCCGCCGCCTCCTAGTGGAATTGATTAGGCATAATTGGAGGGAGTCAGAAGCTGAGGCAAGTGGCGCTAAATAAATTTGGGTAGTGTTAATTGCAGATTCCACTGTGTCTGTGTGTGGCAGTGTGAGGGGTAGAGAAACACTTAGCCACCGGCTGACAATGGAGGATTAATTGGACTCCTCCAATGAACATAATTAGACTGATTGTTGGGAGAGATAAAGCAAAGGTTTTATGAGTGCAGCAGCACTGACAGTGCTAAGAATATCATCCCTCTTCCTCCTCCTCCTTCTTTCCAATTTCCCCTCCGTGGCGTAGTCCCCTGTACAAAGTTAATGCTCCTTATTCCTCTTTTAGCTGTAAGGGAGTTGAAATCTCTGCTCACAGGGTAGGAGTGGATCACAGGTTCATGGTTACTGAGCCTTACAGTGATAACATCTCTTCAGGGGAAAAGTCCAATCTTCTTTTCCAGCTCCAGTGCAGCTCCTGTATCCATGGTCTTTGATTACATCAGTTATTGAGCTTTTATTGGTCATAAATACAAAGAGAAAGAGAGCCCTCTGCCTGATGGGGGAGCTACCATACATCTAGATGATGAGAGGGATTCTTGTCAGCCGTCCAGACCATACGAATCCAATTGTAGCCAGGGTTCATTCCTGCTCCAAGTGGAAATGATTTGGGAGCCCCAGAGCATTACTCAGGCTTGGCCAGGACCATCGGCAGCAACAACAGCAGTGACTTGTGGGACTCCACTATCACTCAGGGCCCCATCACCGCACCAGAAACTCACCGAGCTGGAGCTGGGCTGCACAGAGCTCCGACAGAGCCCTCTTGGATGGTGCCCAGGTCTCAAACAGAGAGGAGGCCTCCATAGACTGCTTCAAAGAGGAGGGCGGAGAGAGAAGAACAATACACTTGACAAGATTCATCAGCAGAGGTTAACCACAAACGGCTGCATGCTAGCTGCTACTATAAATATGACATGAGAAGATAAGATGAAAAACACCAAATGGGGGAATCAAAGAACATGTCAGAGGCTTTCAGAGTCTATGCCTCGCACTCCGTGGGATCACAGTTTGACAAGGCAGGAGTTGGATTTCCTGGAAAAATAATAAGTGATGAAAGACGGTCTTGAAACTGAAAGACAGTCTTAAATTCTTTTGAAGGTTTGATTAATTGGCCAGTATTCAAAACGTATGTTCACTGTTTGAAGTGAAGTATGTACAGTAAAGACCCTAGTCAACAAAAATGTGAGGTATAAGGCTCTAACAATAACCGCATGACCACAATACTGTGGTCATATGATGCCTACTGCAAGGTTGAGCTCATTATCATGTTTTTGTAGGGTCAATGTCATGTTATTCCATTGCACAATGTGTTTGATATAAGAGCTGTCATGTCACACACATGCCCAGTGAGAAACATAGCCTCTGATTGGTCAACAGAGTCAACTCTTCAGGTTCAGGCTGGATTACAAAGTTTCTGAAAGGATTACAATCCCACCAAAGCCAGCGTTGAAGGCACAGAGATATTGTCAGCCTTTCCTGCTCAGCTTACTTCTGGGCTAACCCCCTTCACATTTCCAGCAGTTGAGAAATGATAGATGAGACTTTTCTTGAGAAACTACAGCGTTTATTGTAATCTACACTGTACATTTACTGCCGGATTGACATCTTTCTGCCAACCTTTTCCTCTGCTCTGCTAGCAGCACTGTCACTCTCATACCCCGTGTCCATAGACATGTCCTGGCTTGGTTTGACTCGGTTTGACAGCCGAGCATGCATCTCCATTTACATCAGGGTTGAAGGTGTATTTTTTAACTAAATATGAGCTTGGCTCCAGTTGAGCAGCTGTAAAATGATAGATAAACACTGAATTTCCTATAAATTCTTCAAAATAAAAGTCCTGCAATATTTTGTTATTTATGATTTTATTATAAGTTAGCCAAATCAGGAAATGTTAGGTATTCATCAGCAGTAACTTAACTTGACTCCTGTCAGCTAAAACGAACATGGAACAATAAAATAAAGCAGATATCTGAAAATACAAACCACAGAGAAACAAAATTTCACACCACAGAGATTCAGTTAGAAGCTACCAAAGTACTGAGAGCTGAATTCAGTTGCTTTTAAGAACGGCCTTCTCTCTCACTTTCACTCTATCATTTACTCGATAAAACACAATATGCACACACATTGCACACTGCTATATTCTTCAAAAGAGCTAGACTGCTCTTATAACAGTATCCTTCAATAAAGTCTAATAAAAAAAAAGACTATAATTATTTTTACAGCGGCAGCGGGGGTGGAGGGGCATTTGTGGTAAACCGCCAACCCAAAAGAATATGATGTTTTTTTTTACCCTGGTAAGAAAAAATCCATACCGTCACAGCCCTAGGTATGATTATTTCCATATCATGCTTCTCAATAATGATGAAGTTGCCGTAGGTTCTTTGAGTTTGTATTTTACATGTATTGATCTCAGCCTCTGCCATACTTAATGCATGGAATTAGATTGCTTATCATGTCTTATATATTTCAGCCATCGATCAAATCTTTATATGTGCCTAATACATTATAGCATCACTTGAGGTTGATGTTAAATATAATAACTATATATATTTTCTATCATTTGCCTTCTGTTCGATTAAATCATGCTCCTATCCTCCCTTTTCCGCCCATGGCAGCACGGTGAAAACTGACCTTACTTGTTAAAAAAATCCTCTGAAAATCTTCAAAGAACTGGAAACATCTGCACAAATGTTGTTTCCATGGACACCTGTCATGTTTCTGCCTAGCTCTGAATGGGAAAACAATGTCGGGTTTCTGACCTGAACCAAAGACTAAAAAAGTCAGCAAGCTTTCTGACTGACAAGCAGGCAGCCTGGGGGGTTGGCTGAGCTGAGCAGGGCTGCTGAGGGCCGAGGGTTGAAGACCTTGACTCCTGCACTCGTGGTGTGATGGAGAGACTTGGCCTTCGAGCAAAAAAGAGACGGAGGCCTCTGCTCAAAGCCGAGGTACCTCAGGGAGACATTTTGATGCATGATGGGCGGAATAAAATAAAATAAAATGGGATCAACCCGAGCTGCAGCAGTTATTGGTGAAGGGGAGGTGGTTGCTGTAGCCCTCTGGCAACACTCAACCTCAGGCTAGCTTTGCCTTCTATCTTCTATGTTTTACTATATGGAACTCCCACTGGTGCCCTGAGAGAAAACGGCCTGTTTTAAGATGTTCTGAAGAAATACTAGCACATCGACATATCCGTTTTAACTCAGCTGGGCATAAAATGGGGAAGTGGCTCCCCTTTGAGGAGAACTCACTGACCTTGGCAGGAAGTCTGAAAGAATACAGCCGGATTCTTGGCTTTACTGTTTTCCTTTTGTGGCTTATTTTTAACATGCGTGTTGGGTTTTTTGGTCATTGGCTTTCACTTCACATCTCATAAAGTTATTATAACTGTATGTTCAAAGACAGTTGTAGAATAAAGTCCAGTTGATCAGCATACGTATACCATTAACTCCTGCTATTGCCTAATCCAGATTTTCTCTTCTCTGTTTTATTTTAATTCATTCTCCTGTTGATAGTTAGTCATGAACTCCAGGCTCTGTAATGACTGATGTCTGGAGTGCACAGTGACAAACTGTTTTCTTCATAGATACTTCATGAACTTGCTGGCCAGCAGCGGGAACTGCAGTGGTGCATCAATTCCAACTGGGCCCAGTATTCTCCATGATAAATGCTTGCTCCCTTAGTGGCTCTTTTGAAGGGACAGAAAAAAGGCAGAGGTGGCGATCCAACGGCAACTTCACTGGAGAAGGCCATCCCATCATTTCGTCTCACAAGTTGTTTTACCTTGGCCGCCGGGTGGCTCCCACCTGGCCCCAGTGGGGTTGTGACTGCTGAGGGTTGGCCGAGAAGTCATGGCCACAGATTAACTCTGCTATTTATGGCCCATGCCCGTCTAACTGCAGCCCCAGAGATGGGAAATATTGCTCACTTAGCAGGATTACTGGGTGCCGTAATGCCCCAAAGGCCTGCTTTATGGCAGGCCATAAATGTTCCCAGGGAGAAGCAGTGAGAGTCGGATTGATTAGCGCTCCGGAGGAAAGTCGATCCGTTACCCACGCCCCACTGGGGAATGCTGTGATGGATGCTTCCGGGAGGTGGAGAGAGGCACTGAAAGGGAGGGGAGGGCACTTTGCTCTGCATCACGCCAGTCCTAGACATCCCCATAGTGACACAAGATGGAGGGCCCCCATCGCTTGCAGGGCCGCAGGAGGTTGTCAGGCAGTCACAGAGCTATAGCCCCGCTATGCATCGGCCCTTTGCCATCCCACTGGCAGACAAATGGAGAGGCGACCTTGCCACATGCTGCCATTTACCAAAGTCCCCCTTGACACCTTGCGTCCCCCAGACATCAGTCATTTCAAAAGATAGACCCCACCTACACCCCACACCCCCTCTGGGGCAATCATTTGCTACAGTAGAGGTTCTGATATACAAGCTACAACAGGCACTTTTTTTTTTTTTTTACCTTCATTGGATGTCACCAATATGTTTGTTCAGGAATATGTTACTATGATTATTCTAACACAGTCTGTAGGAGAAACCATCATTATTGAGCTAGGTTAGCAGATGAGTTCTTGCATCTCCTTAAACTCAAAATGAGAGGTATTAAACTTCCTAAAATATCTTTTTAGGATGGATCATCCAGTGAGAGTTAAACCACTGATCCTGAAAGTGTTGGTGTGAATATGTCATTGTATATAAGATTTCAAACAAGGCAAAAAGATGGCTTAAATGGACCTGCTATGTTACATTTCACTAGTTAACAATGTGACATCTTCAGTCCTGGAAGCCCTGACATTTATGTTGAGAAACCAAATTTTTCCTTGGTAAATGAAGGCATGTTTTAGGATATCTGCGCAGCAGATGAGCACCATCACCTCCAGGTTTAAAATGGCATTAAAACTGCAGTGATATATAGACAGCATTGGAAGCATCATAAAAGTGATAATGTTATCCTCCTCAATCCCCTACCTCAACGTTCCAGTGATGATTTGTTAAGGTTGAGGTGCATGACATCTGCAACACACCTTTTAAACCAGACATCTTTTCTGTTTTCTTTCATTTTTTTTGTCTTTACCTGAAGTGATAACTCTTCAGTGCTGTGCTATGTTGTAGGTTGTTAAGGCTCAGTAATGTACTTTGCAGGCATGGAGCTTCCTAAAGCATTTCACAGCTTAGATGATGCTCCATAAAACAGGGAATATGTTGGGGCGCTCTGTCCATTTTTGAAAAAATCTATGAAGCCTCTGTAAGAGTTTGTTGATAACTGGTGAATGACATTTGTTCAGTTGTAAAAATCAAGATTAAAATTTAGTATGATCTATGATTTAAATTCAGTGTTTAGCATCTAACAGCCCGGTTAACACAGCATCCGTAAGAACTCAGTGCCAGAGGCAATAAATACTACAAAAATAACAGCATGAAAGCTAAGTGGTAGGACATAATGTACCAGCTCTCTCTCCCCAGGTAGTACTGATTTCTTTCAACATGGCGCTATGCTCGCTACACCTCTCACCTCATCCTTCTGGCTCCCTGCTGTTCTTCAGTCTCCCTGACATGCCTACACAGTTGGAGTGTAGCTGCCCTTATACAGGCCTTTTACTAGCTTAGATATTTTCCAGATGCCTGACTCGGGATATTGGCTGCATGTGTGTGTGCTTTTGATGTATGTGTTTTGAAAGAATTGTGTACATGCATGTGCAAATGTGCATACTGTGCACATTTGCACATGCATGCATTGTACATGCACACAAATGAATATGCACATGTGCAAGGATGCTTGTGTTTGAAAATGCCAAAGCATCAGCAGCCATTTCTCATTTTATTAGGAGTGGCGGTGCATAGCACGATGAAAGGGGTCATCAAAATGACCTAACTGCTGATGGAGCTGTGCTCTTAGGATTTATGTTGGCCCTTATCTGCTGTTTCAACTAACGCAGAAGTGTGTTACGTTATTTAGGAGCCTGGAAGCTCTGGGGAGTTTGCCTTTCCTTCTGATGCAAAGTCCCCATGACTTACATCTGCTATTAGATTACCACCAGAACCACAAAGGCAGGTGTTTTTGCTTTGTTTCACACTGTGCCTGTGTGCCGGGTTTTGTCTTTGTAAAAAAAAAATTTAAAAAAGGAGTCCTCTCCTGCCCTGTGCTGGCTCTGAACCTCCATTTATTACTTGCACAAATTAAATTCTAATTATTTTTTAGTGCTATTAATTTCATAATGTGCGGTCTTCCTTTGTCTCTGTATCTGACAATCCAAGCACATGTTTTTGCCACCATGCTGGGTAGGAGTTGCTTTTCTTGTTTAACAAGTTAAATCACAAGAGAGGGGGGAAAAATGCCTGTCACCCAGATAAAGCTGATTACAATGCGTATCAGATACATGCAGATAATTATGGTCGTAACACAAATGGAACAGCAGTCGAGATAACACGAAGCCTCTCCACCATCAAAAAGCATAGCAGGTGATGAAGAGATAGCGTATGACAGAGCAAATACGCAGGAACTGTTTTTGGTAAAACAAAGCAAGCATGTCATGAATTTACAAAGCATACCACATACCAGAAATAGCTGGTCAATAAGCACGGAAATCCCCTGAGTGGCTGCTGCCATATCTGAAAGGATCTGTACTATTTGAAGAACCATAACCATGCTCTTGTGTTTAGAATGTGTATGTTTATT
>JAJHUR010139763.1:3804-74997 GCA_027495735.1 Lutjanus campechanus
TGATGTCATCACAGTGTGTATCAGTGTTCCTTATGATGTCATCATAGTGTGTATCAGTGTTCCTTATGATGTCATCATAGTGTGTATCAGTGTTCCTTATGATGTCATCACAGTGTGTATCAGTGTTCCTTATGATGTCATCATAGTGTGTATCAGTGTTCCTTATGATGTCATCACAGTGTGTATGAGCCTGTTGAACTGAATTAGAATTCTTTTGACAACAGCCGGTTGTATTAGGTAGCACAGGTTAGGCGTTGGACGAGCAATTCTTTGACACGTGGCACTGTGAAAGTACTGTAGGTGGTCAGTGATAGTTCATGAAAACTAGATTTTTAGAATTAGATTAAAATTTAAATTAAAGCCAATTGAAAAGACTGGCAATGGCACAAAGAAAGGAATTCAGGGTAAAGTGTCGCTTTTGGGACCCAGCGCAAAGAGAGCGGCTCCATCTCGATGAAATCAAGCAACTCAAAAATCAATTGAAGAACTTGCAGGAGCATGCAGATATGTACCGCGAGGAACGAGACAAACTGAAAAAAATGCTCATTACGTATGATGAAGTGTATTGTAGCCTGTACAGATCAGAGGGTAAGATGTTACAGAGCAACACAGAGGCGTGTAGCATGAAGGCGCCGAACAAAACAAGGACCCGTAATGCTAGCGTGCAGGTGACACAGTCAGACAAAAAGACACAGCAGCAGCTGGGTGCACTGAGGAGGAAATGCACGAAGCTTCAGGTTTTGAACACGGTGCTTCAGACTAGTAACACAAGGCTTCAGACACTGAACATAGACCTTCAGACTTTGAACATGGAACTTCGGACTAATAAAACAGAGCTTCAGGGCAAACTCCTTGAGATGCAAGAGGAGGTGAAGCGTGAGCGGGATGAAAAGCTGAAACTTTGCAACGACTATGATAAAGTGCAAAGCCGTCTGGTGTGTGAGATGATGACAAATTTCCTCGCTCAGCAGGCAGTAGACCAATTTGAAGAAGATATCCCGTGCGAGCATCAAGAGCTGGTGGACAAGGCCAGCCAGACGACAGACAGTCAGAATAACCGTGAACTCAGACAGCTAAATGAACCACATGTGGCGGTGGAGGTTATAACAGCGCCTGAGCCTCCACAGGTGAGCTCTGAACCAAATGATGAGCTAATGCAGATAAATATGGCTGCTCCCCAACTAGAAAACCGGGAACTCAGACAGCTAAAGAAGACAAAGAAGCCGTCACGATGGAGAACATCTGTTAATTCGGCGGTAGAGGAGGGAGCGGACATCGAAACGGCACTTGAGGCTCCACAGGTGAATCATGGACGTGAAGATGAGCTAATGAGGACGGGGAGAAGGCCATCATGGTGGAGAAGATTCCTTAACTTATTCGTTTGTGGTACGGGCACCATCGAAGAAGAAATAGAGTGAAGATGAGGTTTTACACAACAGGGAGCTCAACCAAATTCCACATGATTAATCCACCTACTGCACACCCAAACGTATTATTTTCCCCAATTTAGAGACTTTTACCTCGACCGATCCTATTAAAATGTACTTTAATTTGATTCGGGTTTAATTTCGAGTTACAATTTACTAGGCTCCTTTCAGTCATTTTAAACATTTCCATGTGTGTCAGCAGGAGTTATAATGGTAGATATGAGGACAAATGCATCCCATCGAAGTTCATGCACTAAAAGTACTTTTTTCCGCCACAGACTGGCTCAGATCACCAGTGTAATCTCTGTCAACAGCATACAAAGCATCTCTCTTACCCCTCACTTGCTCTGGGCTGTATGTGACAAAATCTTGCGGGATCTCCAGAACAACCAACTCCGCTCTGACCGGCTTTCAGCACGGCTCCTCTGTTTTCTTCCAGCAACAAGCAAAGATCCCACAAGATTTTTTCACACACAAGGGAAGGGTAAGAGAGACACTTTGCACGCTGTTGACAGAGATTACACTGGCAATCTGAACCGGTCTGGCAGCGGTGGTTAGCAATGCTGCTTCACAGCAAGAGGGTCCTGAGTTTGAATTCCCCCCGCCAGCTGGGGCGCTGGGGAGTTGGTGGCTGGGGCAGGGCCATTCTGTGGGGAGTGCGTGTCTCTGTGGGTTCTCTCCGGGTGCTCCAGCTTCCTCCCACAGTCCAAAGACATTCAGCATAAAAGGTTAATTGTTGACTCTAAATTGCCCCTAGGTGTGAATGTAATAGTGAGTGGTTGTTTGTCTCTATGTGTCAGCCCTGCAATGAACTGGTGACTTGTTCAGAGTGTACCCCACCTTTCACCCAGTGTCAGCTGGGATAGGCTCCAGCCCCATTGGGGCCCTTCAAGGATAAGTGGTTACGGAAAATGAATGAATGAACGAATGAATGAATGTACAGACTGTAACATCTAGACTACTTTGTAATCAAAAGTTACTCAAAGATGTCGCTATTGTTAAAGGGCGTGGCTTCATATTTTGATGTCCGATCTGCACCAGACTTCACATGTTTCATATCAGTCCCACTCTGAACACATCTACATGACAATATTCCATGATAGTCATAGCGCCACCTACTGGCAACAGCAGATGACACACACTATATTGCCAAAATTGAATTCAGGTGTTTCAATCACTTCCATCGCCACAGGTGTATAAAATCAAGCACCTAAGCATGCAGACTGCTTCTACAAACATTTGTGAAAGAATGGGTCGCTCTCAGGAGCTCACAGAATTCAAGCGTGTTACCGTGATAGGTTGCCACCTGTGCAATAAGTCCATTTGTGAAATTTCCTCGCTACTTAATATTCCACGGTCAGCTATTAGTGGTATTATAACAAAGTGGAAGCAATTGGGAACAACAGCAACTCAGCCATGAAGTGGTAGATCACATAAAATCACAGAGCAGGGTCACCACATGCTGAGGCGCTCAGTGCGCAGAAGTCACCAACTTTCTGCAGAGTCAATAGCTACAGACCTCCAAACTTCGTGTGGCCTCCAAATTAGCTCAAGAACAGTGCGTAGAGAGCTTCATGGATTGGGTTTCCATGGCTGAGCAGCTGCATCCAAGCCTTCCATCACCAAGTGCAACGCAAGCAGTGGTGTAAAGCACGCCGCCACTGGACTCTGGAGCAGTGGAAATGTGTTCTCTGGAGTGATGAATCACGCTTCTGTCTGGCAATCTGATGGACGAGTCTGGGTTTGGCGGTTGCCAGGAGAACGGTATTTGCCTGACTGCATTGTGCCAAGTGTAAAGTTTGGTGGAGGGGGGATTATGGTGTGGGGTTGTTTTTCAGGGGTTGGGCTTGGCCCCTTAGTTCCAGTGAAAGCAATTCTTAATGCGTCAGCATACTAAGACGTTTTGGACAATTTCATGCTCCCAACTTTGTGGGAACATTTTGGGGATGGCCCCTTCCTGTTTCAACATGACTGTGCACCAGTGCACAAAGCAAGGTCCATAAAGACATGGATGAGCGAGTTTGGTGTGGAGGAACTTGACTGGCCTACACAGAGTCCTGACCTCAACCCGATAGAACACCTTTGGGATGAATTAGAACGGAGACTGCGAGCCAGGCCTTCTCGTCTCATCAGTGCCTTACCTCACAAATGCGCTTCTGCAAGAATGGCCACAGTGTACCTCATGCATGCATGTGAACTTTAATGACATGTCATTCTTAATTTGTAGGGTTTAATATGGAGTTAGCCCACCTTTTGCAGCTGTGACAGCTTCAACTGTTCTGGGAAGGCTTTCCATAAGGTTTAGGAGTGTGTTTATGGGAATTTTTGACCATTCTTGCAGAAGCGCATTTGTGAGGTAAGGCACTGATGAGACGAGAAGGCCTGGCTCGCAGTCTCCGCTCTAATTCATCCCAAAGGTGTTCTATCAGGTTGAGGTCAGGACTCTGTGTAGGCCAGGCAAGTTCCCCCACACCAAACTCGCCTATCCATGTGTTTTTGGACCTTGCTTTGTGCACTGGTGCACAGTCATGTTGGAACAGGAAGGGGCCATCCCCAAACTGTTCCCACAAAGTTGGGAGCATGAAATTGTCCAAAATGTCTTGGTATGCTGAAGCATTAAGAGTTCCTTTCACTGGAACTAAGGGGCCAAGCCCAACCCCTGAAAAACAACCCCACACCATAATCCCCCCTCCACCAAACTTTACACTTGGCACAATGCAGTCAGCAAGTACCGTTCTCCTGGCAACCGCCAAACCCAGACTTGTCCATCGGATTGCCAGACAGAAGTGTGATTCGTCACTCCAGAGAACACGTCTCCACTGCTCCAGAGTCCAGTGGCGGCATGCTTTACACCACTGCTTTGCATTGCACTTGGTGATGTAAGGCTTGGATGCAGCTGCTCAGCCATGGAAACCCAATCCATGAAGCTCTCTGCGCACTGTTCTTGAGCTAATTTGTAGGCCACATAAAGTTTGGAGGTCTGTAGCTATTGACTCTGCAGAAAGTTGGTGACTTGCCTGGTTAAATAAAGGTTCAATAAAATAAAATAAAATAAAGACTTCTGCGCACTGTGCACCTCAGCATGCACTGACCCTACTCTGTGATTTCATGTGGCCTACTGCTTCGTGGCTGAGTTGCTGTTGTTCCCAATTGCTTCCACTTTGTTATAATACCACTAACAGTTGACTGTGGAATATTTAGTAGCAAGGAAATTTCACGAATGAACTTATTGCACAGGTGGCAACCTATCACAGTACCACACTTGAATTCTGTTAGCTCCTGAGAGCGACCCATTCTTTCACAAATGTTTGTAGAAGCAGTCTGCATGAATAGGTGCTTGATTTTATACACCTGTGGCCATGGAAGTGAACACATTAATTCAATTATTTGGAAGGGTGTCCTGATACTTTTGTCAATATAGTGTATGATATGAATTTCGTCAATGAGCATGACCAAATGACTTGACCTTGGTATTGCTATATTGTGAAGATCGTGATGTATCGTGAAAGAGTGTCACCCTGACAGCGCAGCGAAGGTAAATGTTTCGCCATGAAACATGAAATTGCTATAACTTTGGTATAAAAGGTCCAATCTGCTCGAAACTTCACATGCTTGATAAGAGTCCTGCCCTGAATACATATGCATGAAAATATTTTGACAGTCAAAGTGCCACCTGCTGGCCACTACAAATGACATGTTTGCATTTTGAGGTGCTGTTCCAAGCACGCTCGCGATATCCAACTCAAATATGGACAGAAAGGACTTAAGACCTTGGTCATGCTATATGGTGAAGATCATGACGTGTCGTCAAAGGGTGTCACCCTGACAGTGTGGCGAAGGTTGCCATTTCGCAACAACACAGGGAGTGCATTAACTTCAGTGTACTTTTCCAAATCTGGCTGAAACTTCAAAATCCCTGCCTACCATCTAGACTAGTTTGTGATCAAAAGTTATCAAAAGATTTTGCTATCGGAGGTTTAGCTCAGTTGGTAGAGCACCTGTCCCATGTACTGAAGCTGTTAGTCCTCTGCAGCGGCCGCTGGTTCGACTCCCGCCCTCTGCCCTTTGCTGCGTGTCATCCCCCCTCTCTCTGCCCCATTTCCTGTCCACTCTTAAAACTGTCCTATCTAATAAAGGCACAAAATGGCCAAAAAATAACTTAAAAAAAAGATTTTGCTATCGTTGAAGGGTGTGACTGTAGCGTGGCAGCTAATTTTGATGTCTCGCCATGAAACACAACATTACTATAACTTCTGTATAAATAGTCCAATTTGAACCAAACTTTGATACTCATCCTGCCCCGCACACATCTACATGACAATCAGGAGGATCATAGCAGGAAGTGACATCGAACTCCTTCCTATGATGTCTACTGCATGTGAAAATTTAGCGCCCTCATGGACTAGTCGGCGTCCTGTGACATGGACAGCACATGCCCTAAGTGGCGCGGGGGTGCGAGGGCCTGTTCACTGCTGCTTGCAGCTTTAATTATTATTATTTATAATAATTAATCGCTCTTTTTGGGGGCTTTAACATATTCAAAAAGTCCCCATATTTGGCGGTCGCATCAGACGCGGTGAAAATTTATGTGTATTATGGTTCTTGGCAGTGGGCGGGGTGAAATAGCTCAATAGCGCCATCTAAAGGCGAGCCCCAACGCCACATTTCACCTACATGCATGGAAATTGGTACACATATGTATCACACCCAGACGCACAAAAAAGTCTCTTGGGGCCATAGGCCAAACCCAACAGGAAGTCGTCCATTTTGAATTTTGTGGTCATTTTTGACGTTTCTGGCCAGATCTGTGGATTGTCAAAACTTGAGCCCACGGTGCATCAAAAATATTACTGCAAACAGCTACTACACATTCTCGCTAAATAAATCTCCAGTGTTCATGAAAACATATAATATGCAATAATAATATGTTACATAATATAGATATATAATATGGCTGTATTTTTACACCATATGGCCATATTCATGCCATTTGTAAAGTTCTATTCTCTTTGCACCACTGCCGCTTTTGTACAATTTAATACAGCTGTCCTTTCACTGCTGACATAATTTAAACACACTTTTATGTTATGTTTACAATGCCATTTACATAACTACACTACATGACTCAGACACACACTACCTCATTCAATAGAGATATGTGCATATGTTGCCCTACATACAATATGTTGCTTCTTTGTACTACTGCTTATGACATCTGCTTTAATGTGATGAAGATCATTTTGGATATAAATATGTCAGCTGTAAGGTGCTGGAAAAGACTGAAAATGCTTGACAAGTGCTTGAACTTGACCAAGAACCCTGAAATTGTGATTTTAGTTGGCATCCAAATCTGCTTTTTAGGACCTCAGGACAGACAAAGTCTTGGAGACCCCTGTAATTTCTGGCAACCCCCCCTAAAGACCCCAGGTTTGGAACCAGTGGCCTATGTCGTAGTGCAAAGCCATCTATGGTTTCTTACTTGGCAGGTATCTCAACAAGATCTAACTGGCCCCCGGTGTTGCTTGTGAGTTTAGTCTTGAGTTATGCAGAATAAACATGCTAATGCCTGCATTGTGCTGTGTGGATTAGAGACACATGTTTCCAAAGATATTTTTAATTTAAGAAATTTTATTAAATAATCATGGTTCTGCTGACAGAACCTCATGTATTTCTCATTTGTCTTCCTCCTCCTCCTTTTTTAAAAATCCTTTTCCTCTTCCTCCTTATCCTCGCCTCTCCTCAAAATGCCCAGCCGCGACTCACTGCTGTGCAGCAGCTATAATTCTCGCTTCTAATCTAGTTTGCACTTTGCTCATTCCCTTTTTCTTTGCATCTAATGTCCCCACACTCCATCTGCAGCTGCTCTCGCAGTCTGCTCTAAATGATTTAAATGATTAAAGTTGCTTTTTATCTAAAACAAACATTTGTAGTTCAATTTAGTCAACACTTGGTAATATCCCATGATCAAATATCCAGGCCAATGTAATTATTCTTATAAAATTACTTTAATTTTACTACCCGGGGGGGAACAATTTTGAATCTTTTCATCTTTTAATCACATCTCAAACTTGGGCAAAAAAGCTGTTATAGAATATCCTTTTATATGCTGCTCTTTTTTACATTTCTAACATTTTGCCTTGTTGCTTCTGTCTTTAAGTTTTTTCTTCTTTGCATTTGGAAACACATTATTTAAAGTTTACTATTATTACCGTTGCTTAATTGTTCATATTCAGGGTGTTTTGAGTGATATTTAAGCACTACAATCTTCTACTGACATCAAACAGACTTAATCATTGTGAGGAAAAGAGACGTCTGTTTCAACTTTCTCAAAGGAAACCAGGTGCTGTGATGTTTAATATCAGGCACCAACACTGCCAGTGTCAGACTTCAGTGCAATCTAGTTGGATTCAAATCAACTAACTTAATCTGAATGACATTTTGTGTTAAAACCAATAATCACACTAATTAAAAATAAAAAAAAACCAAGGCCAGTAATAAAAAAAATCATCAAAGTAGAAATTCCTTTCTGGGTCTGACTGGCAGTGAAAGCTGTTTGGAGTTTAAGGAATTTCATGCCTGGATATCATTAAATATTTACATCAAAAATCCAAACTAAGCTCAGCTTACTGTCCAAAGGTCATCTGTCTATGTAAGGATGAGAGACGAAGGGCATCTTGTATTTTTCCGAGCAAAACTGAAACCTCGCCCCTTTGAGGGAGATTCAATTCTCAGGAGAAATATGCATCTTCCAGGTGGGATTATCCACCTCATGCTGTGCCGAAAACATTTCCTACAAGGAAATATAAAACTAGAACGTTTCATCCGTCGCTCAAAGGTGGATTCTTTATTTTTCCGACAGAACATGCCTGAACTTTTCCGTGGAAATGTGTTTCTAAAGTAAAACATCAATATGTGTCATTAGTCAGGTGTCCATTTATCCTTAAAGGCTGGTCAAGGTTTTCCAGCTTCCTTGTCCTCAGAAACGTCTTAAATCATTATGTCATTTGTCAGGACCCCTGGGAGACGATCTGAGGACCGCCTGCCCACTTACCCTTGATTAGTCAGCTAAACGCTGCATCAATCCTCAGCCTATTTTACAGATAGAATTTAACCCCTGGTTTGGTTTCCTTATACAGATCAGCTCCAAAGTAATGGGCCATGAGATCACAATTAGCGTGGAGATTAGGGATTGATTAGCTCATTATGATAATACGACGGCTTATATGGAAATGCCAGCGTAATGTGTTAATTTTTGCATGAGCAAAAAGAGTGGGAGGGGTGAGCGAGAGTGTGTGTTTGTGTGAAAGAGAGATAGAAAGAGGTAGTTAGGTGGAAGAGTGAGAATTGTATGTGTGTGTGGGAGTATACAAATTATACAGATGCTTCTTTGTGTGTTTGTGTTGTGTGTCTGAGGTTTGAATTTAACGTACGCTCATCTAACTCACTTTTGATACTTGGCTGATATCTCAAAGGAGAATCTGTAATATATTCACTGTAATAAATCATAAAATGACCATGATATGTCATTAGAGATTAAGCAAACATGCTTATTTGAAACAGGCCGACTTGCTTCCAATTAATGTTCCACTAATACAGAATGTTTGTTGAATAAGTAAGTGTCTGTTTTTGAGTGGTCATTGATCATCTTGTGGAAAGAGTACATGTGTGTAACAGTTAAATTGAGCAATAGGCAGACAGTCACTGAACTCCAACTCCAGAGAGGTGGGCTTTTGTTTTCAGGATACTGGGCTTGGCTTTTACATTGACAACCACCTGACAATAATAAACAGCTGATCAACTTACAGTGCAGGACTCATCCTCTCTTGTTATTGTAAAATCATAATGTTGCATTCGTCATGTGCTACTGCAGCCTGCCTGAGCTTCCTCGAGTCTGGGGAGGAGAGGGCGTGAGGAAACGACTTGCTTCAACCATAGATCATAACAGGGATTCAACCTATTTAATATACCGTCTATGGCTGCAATGTAATTGTTACACATTGCTCCTTTCAATCCAGCATAATATGAATTCTTTGCAGGCACTTAACACGCAAAAATCAGTGTGTCATTCGTAGTGACTGAAAGCGAGATTGTTTGGTTTCCCCAAGAAGAAAAATGATGACTAGTCAGGTAATGTGAATGTAGATCAGCTGTGTTCCTGCTCAGGCTGCATCAGTGTAAGACTAAATATCTGATACATCACACATTTAAAGGTCAAGAAGTTAAGTTGTCCTTTATTGATCCCTGCAGTGGAATTAGTTCCCTGCAATTAGCCCATCTGAAGAGGCAGCCACTGTCACAGTGCCCGGGACCGACTCAAGGCCTGAGCCAGTGCCATTCAGGTTCAGGGCACCGAGGGCAGAAGAATTAACTTAACACACATGTTTTTAATGGCAGTGGGAAACCACAGCACCCGGAGGAAACCCACACAAACAGGAACACAGAGAGACCCTCTCACAGCCAGGTTTATAACATTGGAACGTCTTGCTGTGAGGTGACGGCACCAACCACCGAGCCACTGCGTTGCCCACTTTGTCAATTACTGTCAAGACTGTTCAATTACAACAACTCCATGAAATGTGGAGGAGAAGTGGCTTCACCTTTTTCAATCCAACCTTTGTTAACTTCTGTCCCCCGAGTGTCCCAAAATATGTGGCGGGTTAATAAGATTAATTCTTATTAGAGCAAAAATATAGTTTAATAGACACATTGTTTTTTGTTTTGTTTTGTTATTGTTTTAATTTGTTTCTTTGCTTTCTTAAATGTTTCAGTCATATTTCTTGGTAAAAAGTCTATGGCAAGCTGTTTTAACATTTAATAGCTAGGCTGGATATGTATTGCAGATATCTGTAATTCAGTTCTTCCTATTCAAAAATAACATTTCAGATATCCACAACGTCATTCTTACTAGGACAAATGACATCACTTTTCCCATTCATGTGTATGGTGCTTGTCATTACAGATAGTCATAATTAAGTTGTAGATATCCGCAAGTCACATTGCAGATATCTACATCTGAATTACGGATATCCGTAATTCCAGTTAGAGATATCTACAACATAATTTTGACTAGTCATAATTCCAGTTCAAGATATCTTGAGTTTGAAGATATCTTGAACTGGAATTACGACCAGTCATAATTATGTTGTAGATATCTCTAACTGGAATTACGGATATCCGTAATTGTGACTTGCGGATATCTACAACTTAATTATGACTATCTGTAATGACAAACACCATACGCATGAATGGGAAAAGTGACGTCATTTGTCTTAGTTAGCATGACGTTGTGGATATCTGAAATGTTATTTTTGAATAGGAAGAATTAAATTACGGATATCTGCAATACATATCTAGCCTTGCTATTAAATATTAAAACGGCTTGCCATAAAAAAGACAATATAACAATTAAAACATCATAATAACATTAAATCAGAACTTTAAAGTGGGATCAAAATGTAGTCCATTCAAATCATTTTGTGTTTTAGAGTGAATGTGCAGCTGTTAGCCATCACAAAAACTGCATAAATACCATGAAATGCCAATGGAGATTTTGGGTCTTCGCTATATAGGCTTTTACAGTCTTTTGTGATTGAAATTTTGTGGGTCATGTCCATCAAGTAAAGTTGTTCATAGGTGCTGTTACACGCACCTCTGACAAGAAAAGTTAGATTAGAGCTGGGTCACAGTTTATTTTGGGATGAGACTGAGGTTACGTATGTCGTACTGAGGGTGAAGATGTAAATATTTTTTGTGTTTGTCTCTTCAGGCATGCGAATCCTTGTGAACCTGCTGCTTGACACTCTGCCCATGCTGGGGAACGTCCTCCTCCTCTGCTTCTTCGTCTTCTTTATCTTCGGCATCATCGGAGTGCAGCTGTGGGCGGGGCTGCTGAGGAACCGCTGCTACCCGGAGGAGAACTTCACACTGTGAGTCACCGCCGGCTCTGTGTGTGTGTGTGTGTGTGTGTGTGTGTGTTTGTCTGTCAGCATGTGAACAAGAAAGCGTGAGAGAGAAACCAAGTGTGAGACAATGTGATGCTCGAGGATCTGTGACGTGTTGGTCTGTCAGCCTGAAAGTTTATCTGCCTGTCTGAGTGGGTGTGGGCTGCACACTGCACTCTTTAAAATGAAGGTTCTAACTAGAACCATAAAAGGGTTCTTCTGCTTGTTTCCGCAGGAGAACCCTTTCTGGCTCCTGGTAGAACTTCTTAAAAAGGCTCCCCCTGGAACCCTTTCCGAATGTTCTGCACAGAACCCAACATAAAGGGTTACACCTAGAACACCTGTGAAGGGTTTCACTCAGAACCACCTATGAGAGGTTCTACAGAGAACCCTTCTATGGTGTAATGGTTCCACCCAGAACCCTCTCTGGGGGTTCTATCCTGAAACATTTCTGCATTCTAACCTTTTTATAGTTGAAGTGTTTTATCTAGAACCCACCCAGGGAGTTCTACTGAGAACCTTTTTATATTCCCAGGATTTTATTTAGAACACACTGAAGGGGGTTCTACCTAGAACCTTTTTATATTCCAAGTGTTTTTATCTAGTACCCACCCACAGGATTCTATAGAGAACCCTGTTATATTCCAACGGTTTTATCTAGAACTCACTCACACGGTTCTACCGAGAACTGTTTTATATTCCAAGGGTTTTATCTAGAAACCACCCAGGGGCTTGTATCGAGAACACTTTTTTATTCTAGGGGTTTTATCTAGAACCTGCCCTGGTGGTTCTACCAAGAACTTTATTTTATTCCAAGGGCCAAGAACCGAGAACCTTTTAAATATTTCAAGGGTTTTATCTAGAACCAAACCAGAGAGTTCTAGCAAAAACACACTCAGGGGGTTCAACGGAGAGCCTTTCCTCCACCAAGACTCCTTTTATAACCTACCCAGGGGGTTCTATCGAGAACATTTTTATATTCTAAGTGTTTTTTTTTCTAGAACCTGTCTATTTCTACCAAGAATCCTTTGATATTATGGTACAAATAACCCTTGTGGAACCCTTGACTTCAAGGACTCCAACAATCCTTGAAGAACTGTCTCTTCCAAAAAGGGTTCTTAATTGAACCCTTGGTCTTACTGTACAAAGAACCCTTGAGAAACCTTTTTTGTTTAAAAAAGGGGAGTAAATACCTCTGGGCTGAGCCTCAACTTTTCAGGAAGGATCAAAAATGAGCGTATCATCTTCATCATACTGTTTTCTCTGTACTGGTGAATGTGCACCAGTTTTAACTGACGGTAAACTAAGCATACATGTGTACGAACACACTGTGGTTATTACATAAGTGTATGTGTATGTGTGTGTGTGTCTGCATGGGTCTGTCACCTCTCCTCTCATTAAGTGTCCTCCCTCAATGTGACTCAGGAAGATTAATTACATCATCTACTCAATTTACTGATATTACCACAGAGAGAGATGAAGGCTCTCTCTCTCTCTCTCTCTCTCTCTCTCTCTTCCTCAAGTATAATATAATGAGGCTGATTGCAAACCAAAATTTGCACAAAGCAAATATCATTATCTCAGAGTCAATTCTGCCACTTAATTAAAAACTGACACTCCTTTTCTTTCACCTCCCCAACCCTGTCATCCCCCCCCTCACAACCCCTGCTACACTCTGTCAAATCACTAATATTATTTTAGCATAGTTGCAATGAGCTATCAGGACTTTAATCAGAAAGGTTGGCAAAATAAAAGAGAAAAGAAATACAGGAGCGAGACAGAAAGCAATATGACAGTAAACCAAAATTACTTCTAAGAAAGGTCAGTGAACAAAACTTGTAAGCGGTGTTTAATATCGCTGTGTACGGTGGGTTGAACTTTGTTTGTTAAATTGCTCACAGAGAGCGGATCAGGCTAAATGCAATAATCCTGTCTCAGTGTAGAGATGTGTGAGATATCTTTTTTTTCATCTTTTGCCTTTTGCCAATGAAGGAATGAAAAACATCTTCTCTTCAAACCTTAGAGCAAAGTTATCACACATCGGTATATTGTTTGTAGTTCTGAGTCATTTTTAAGCACAAAAATACCTGCTAGATTGATTAAAAATTTAAAAATTGTGGTAAAACTTCTTCAAAAATAAATGGTAAATGCTGGCATTTCTCTCATAAGATCAGGCTCTAATATCTGCTCAAATGTGCTTTATTGATTATCAAATTACCCAAGATTTAGGTATTTTTTACATGTGAGTCCGGACTTGTTAAAAGATTACTGCGGCCTACTGATGCTACGTTTGCCAGGCCATCCCCATCAAAAATGGCTGTATAGGTTGGCTGTCTAAACAGCTTATTATGACCCATATTAAGTCGTAACCTCTAGTGGCCATTTTAGTATGACAGGAGCAAAGTCTGATGACCCAGTATAAAGAACAACAAAGCGTGGAGGTCGCGGGGTGGATGTATGGGTCAAAAAAACACAGAGGAGAGAAAATCAATGTTAAGTTATTTTAATTTGCATTAACTTGTGTCACAACTTAATTTATGTTATGCCTGTCACTGAAACCCTAACCCCTAACCCTAACTTACTGTAACCCCAAACATGGTCTATCTTAAACCTACCCAAGTAGTTTTTGTGCCCAGACCTACCCCAGCTGCAACCGTTTCATAACATTAACCAAATGTTTTAAAAAAAGGGCTTTCTGGCAGCATCTCATACAGCCATTAAAGGCTACCTTGTGCATCAGTATGAGATAGGAGTGGGGGAAATATTCACTTCTTAGATGCATTGTGATGTGGACTTGGAAGATTCTCAATCGATTCATAAAAGTTAAAAAAAAAACGATTTTCTAAACGGAGCGGAAAAAGGCGGAACTCAGCTGCAAGGGCAGCGTGCACACACGAGAGTTATCAGCAGTTAACAAGGAAAAGCTGTACTTCATCCTCTCAAAAGGCAGCGGTTGCAATCATGTTTTAATTTAGTGTCTAGATAATTGCGTTTGCGAGGCGAAGGTGAGTTGTATTGTGAATGCTTTTTACCATCGCCCAGAGACGTCCGGAGAAGTCGTTCACGGAGTAGAGCGGCGATCAGCTGTAACAAACGAGAGCGGCTGAGGGACACACGCCATGGTAACAACTTCCGCCAACTCTGTGGTGAAGAAAATCACCCTCTGCTCAGTCTGTTCCACCTTACTCACCAAACTCTATACCCTCTCTGCATGTTGGACAGCGAGGTCTTTCCTCAGAGCTGACGGTGCAGCAGAGAGGCAACTCTCCACTGCCGGAGACATAACCTGAACAACACCACTCACAGCAAAACACTCCGCCTCCCCCTCATTTTTTATTTTTTATTGTCATACAAGCCTGGGACTGTAGGATTCTTTCAAATTGATTAATTCATTAATTAATGCATTTTTTTTAATAGAAAAAGCTGCAGACCATTTAATCACCAGTTATGTTTCATATTATATTTCAGGGAAACTGGAGCAACAGGCTGAAAATTGTGCCCCCCTTCCTATTCAGTCAAAAATAGTTTCTGAATTAAATCAGACAAAAATATTCCCCCCTAAATGTATCACATGCATTGTGTCTACTTCTAAACTAGGCTACATCTTGACTTTTGGTGAGGATGACTGAACAAAATTTGTTATTAATATCTAATTAACACTGTGTCATTTTCACTAGACAGAACTCATTCATGTGTTTGATATTCCACTTTTTTTTCCAACTTATTCTTTATATCAGAGTTACTTTTCTTCCAAATGTCTCCCCTGCCTCCCCGTCCCCTGAAGACACAGCATCACTTGCAGAGTTTTCGGGTCTCTCTACGGGGCCCAGACCCCAAGCTGTGCTGTGGGGAAGAAAAAAAAATTCTTGGCTAATTTCAACGAATCCTCTCCTGTCGTCTCATTCGAGAAGACGAGCTGGACCCGCTGACCTGTTTTCCTGTTTTCTTCCAAGGAAACAATTATTTTTTTCCACTGCTGTTCTCAATTGGCATCATCTTCTCATCATCATAGCAATTTACTATGCATGTGGCAAATCATCCCCTGCCGCGTACACACACTCACACATATTATATCCTTGTTCGTACACTCTCGTAAAGACACACACTTGCGAGGATCCACATTTATGCACACACACACACACACACACACACACACACACACACAATCAGAATCTACCCCACTGATACACACAGCAGGGTATCGGGGTTTTGGAAAGGCAGGTGTACTGTACCTTTATCTCGCTGGTACCTCTGACCTTTACAGTTTGACAATTGGATGCACTTCACTTTTTTTTCTTTATTTTTCTATATCTTTCCACCTTTTCACTTGTCCCTTTTCTCTTTGTTTGGGGTGAGATCTTATTTTGGTGGTTGTGTTGAGAGTGTTGTTGTCGCGGTAGTGTTGCGTGGTACTTCCAGGATTAATGTTCTGTTTCTCGGTGGCTGTGGGCTGTTTATTTTGGTGGAAGTGACAGAAATTCAATTACTCTTCTGTCATGTCTTTTCAAAATCAGAGGAGCGCAAATGCTGTTGTTGATTTTCGGGCGACTACCGATACACTCCGTTTGTGTTCTGCACAGGGATCGCACTCGTGTGTTTATGTGCGTTCGACTCGGCACAGCATCTGTTTGTGCTCGGTAGCAGAAGCAGCAGCTTGCCAATCAGATGTCAATATCCTTCAGCTTCTACGCATAAAATTGTGCATCTTTTGGTGATTTCACACAGCTGCCTTTGATTATTTTCTCCCACTCCGCAAACTAACTTAACAGATGAGATACGATGTGATGTTAAGGAGGAATGATTTGTAGTTTTTATACCAAAACTATCAATCAACTTTTGTAAAAAAAACCTTCCCAAACCATAAAATGAAACTCTCCAAAGATCAGAAAAGAAAAGACATTTACTGGGTTCAGCATCTTTGCATTACACGACATTCATCCCTAAACATACTTAGCAGCATCATTACAATGTTTCATACATTTAGCCTAAATAAAACAATCAAAATAAAACATATGATCCAGCCACTGAAACTCTCCATATTGCATTTTCAGCAGTAAAACTAACACCTAGATTATTGCACTGCCGATGTAATCCTTACTATAAAGTGCTCTGTGACCGTGTGAAGCTTTATCAATGCAGCATTTAACTACCGCTATATAAAATCTTAATGGAAGATGGAACAAATTACTTTTTATAACGGTTAATTCTACATTTTCTAAATTGTCGACCAGAGGGTAAATGCTCATTGACGTGTGTGAAATGGATCATTCCCTGTTTTCTGTGCCTTTCCAAGAACAGACTTCTCTGGAAAGAAAATGTGTTCTGCCCTCTCTGTCATCTTCACAGCAAACTGCACAAGACAAACAAGCTTACTGTAGACTTAATTTGCTCTAACAGTAAATATAACAGCACTGAATGTCACACTTATTGAAGTGAGTAATGTCTATACCAATGTGATCTTGACCCTAATAAGTATCATATTTATGTAGAAATAAGTTTGTTACATATCTAGGTTGTAATAGCACAGTATGCAGACCACCAATGCAAGAGTCTGATGGAAACAAAATGCTGGTTTGAAAAAATGCAATTAGATATTTTCCCCTAATTGTTCTGACCCATATGCATTGTGATGCAAGATAAGCTAAACTTAAAATATGATATAGTATAAGCACATGCTTCACGTGCTTCAGACAGATTATTTTTTTAATTTTAATCATTCTCTATCTCCCAGGAAGTTTAATTTAGTAGGAAATGTAGCCTCCATGTATGATGAGTTTGTTATGAGGCTGTCCAGATATATTTTTAAAAAATATATATGATCGGGAGATCAGTAGTCACCGATTGCAAAACTGTTGATGATGCAAAAAAAAAACAAAGAACAGAGCCAATTCTCAGCTGAGTTTGTGTCGTTGTCACGAGCTAATTAGTTCATGAAAAGGAGCACTTCACTTCCAACATGATCAGTGAGAACAACTGTGAAGTGGTGGAGTCAAGTGGTGTCTTCACGCTAAGTTGCTAACTAGTTTGTGTTGCTGAAATGTGAATAAACATCCACTCCAGTTTCCCTTTTCAATAGAACTCTATTATCACCCGATAAGATAAGATAAGATAAGAGTTCCAAAATCACTGTAACATAATAACAACAAAAGAGCATGAAATAAAACATAAAACATAAAATATAAAGTGTAAAGGATTAAATGCAAACTAGAGAAAAAAGGTAGATGAAACGACGAGGAGGAGTTCTGCAGGCTGCCGCCCAGTTTACCGTCACATCTCTCACATTTATCACTTATCTGTTTGTTATGTTAGCGTAGCAGTTAGCCAGCTATAGTTTGTCAGTAGCAGCAGATGTACGAAGCCTTGTTTTGATCTGCTCCCGTTTGCCTTGTTAAAGTTACTGCATCACGCTGTGGATACGAACTCAATATTTCTTGAATGTGTTTCAACTTAACAGCCCTTTAGCGTTTCAGTGGACCTTCAGGCTGTTATTGCGAAGCATTTGCGAGGAAGGTATTGTAAAAATTCACTGACTTGCTGCTCCACTCTCAGTCACGGGCTCATTATCTTCCAGTAGGGAGCAGCTGAATAACCTGCGACACCTACTGTAGTGGTAAAAGTTGGTGTTTTGGCTTAATATCAAACTGAATACTGCATGGATCTGTGGGAATCCCTTAATTGTTTGCTTAAAGAATGATTTTACATTTTTGCATGCTGTGCACTGGTGAAAAGACTGTAGGTTACAGTTTGCTAGCTTAGTAATTATTTGGAATTGATTACTTGAAAGTGTACTAGTTCTGTCTCCATTTTCCTAAATGAGTGCTTTCCAGGGATCTTCCTCTGAATTTACAGTTACATGTTAGTGTCTTTTTAGGAAATCGGCGTGTGGGTCATTCCACAGCTGGGTTTGGTAACACTCTCACACCTCGTTTACTACACCACATCACTGGAAGATAACTGAGGAGATCAGACAAGATGAGTTAAAATCCAGGTTATAATGATTTCATGTGTTTCGTTGTGTATCAACTATTTTCATGCCATTTCAATTTGAGTGTTTATGTTCTCATCTGAGTATCCAAGAATACATTTGTTGCGCACAGCATTTATTGAACATTTGCACAAAAACACAAACCAAAAAAAAAATCACCCATCAGTAATGGATTATGATGACTCTTCCTGTCCCCTGGTAGTAGTAAAAGAAAATAATAGGCCCGAATTAGGAGCTGGAAGCTCAACAGGTGTTGTTTGTTCCCAAATATCTCTATGATTAAGAGTACAGCTAATACCACTGTGAAAACACAGAGCTCAGACAATAACTGGGATTTGGTCGGTGGTGAGCGGGAGCCCGGAGAGACCAAATCCGCGTCCAAGCGTTTGATTAGGCCCGTTTGGCTGCACGGAGGAGTGGGCTGGACGGCGGTTCACGCTGCCGAGCTCAGGGAGAAAATAATGATCTGATGAGAGGCTTTGGGGTGGGCCATCACCATGGTAACCAATTCAGAGATGAGACGGAGAGGGGATGTAATCATGGGATGTCCTGACCCACCCTCTGAGTTAATTTCAGTAATGTCATCCAGTGTTGGTAAAGCATGGACGCGAGCAGATTCTTCTTGCCACAAAGCTGATGCAAACCATGTGTGATGGTTGTAAATCAAGCGCTGCCTGGAACAAGAGCAGGAGGCATGAAACACACACCTTTGGCTGGTGTCTCTGCTGTCAGGAGTCCAGCGTGTCCTCATGTGTGAAATGACTGCTGTCTGTCTGACACTGTTGGCGAACGTAATCACCTCGGCATACAGAGACGCGCAGCCGATGTCCAATCTGATAATGAGCGAGGCTGTGACATCTGCTGTCGCCGAACGCCGGAACGGTCACGCGCAGAGGTGGAGATTAGTGGGCGGGGTGCGCGACGGGAAGATGAGTGGAACAAGTGGGCGGATGGTCACGTTTTCCTGATGAATGCTTTGTGTTCCCAGGCGCGACGAAAAATACAAACGACAGAACTCACAGGAAATCAACATGAAATTATATCTGGGAACACAGGTTTGTTCAGGCAGACACACACTGTAATGCAGGTTCTTTCTGCCATGTGGAAAGCAAACAAATAAAAGACACCAGAACTTCGCTGAGTGAATATCTTAGAAATGAGAGTGCTTAGCAGGTGGGCTCAACAGAGAGCGAACAGAGCTAGGAGGAGGTATTTGACATTTAATTTATTTTAATGCAAGATTTAAATCAAATTAGATGATCTGCTAGTGAATGAAACATTTTCTTTATACTTTATTTATAATTTGACTCATGACTTGCTTCCAGCTGGCATGTTGAGCTGGAAAAGTCTCAAAATGTAGCAGGTGGTGGATTAGGATATTACGAAAGTTAAGTTATCACACTTTATTTGAAGGAGTGTGCATTAGATTGACATGACACTATCATAACTATGACATGACACTTCTCATGGGATGACTGTTGTCATCAAGTGTTATTCAGTCAGTTATGTTATTTTATGATCTCTACATATATGGTTGGTTTTGACATTGAGACCATTATAATTATGTTGTAAGTATTCTCCTTGATCTCAATTACAGTGATGCATTCTGGACTTGTCATAAAGATGTCATTAAGTTTCATTACATTCATTACTTTTATAACAGTGTCATGAATAATTGCCTTGACCTCAGCTGCAGTGTTATATTTTGGACTTCTCATTAAGATGTCATTAAATGTTACAAGGTCAGTTTTATGACAGGGAATACAGTACCAAGGCGATTCATAGAGTTTCCTGATGGACAGATAGTGTTACTTGTTGCTAAATTAGCCGCTAATTGCAGCAGCTTCTAGCTAGTTAGCTCAGTTAGCCATGCAGTTATCAGTCCTATTAGCTGACTTGGTCAAACTCAGGAAGAAAACCACCCTGGTACTGTATTCCCTTTACTCAAATTTGCCCCTTGGATGGAGGCCAATTTGAGTACAGGGATCAGGATCGTGTTTATTGGGAGCTCACAGATCAAGACTAAGCTAGCTGGACGGCAGGGGGACATAACACACATTCAGCACTATTGGCTACTGTAAATGCCAATCAATATCTGTGATAAGTCCCTCCCTAGCTTTATGTTTCTACAGGAAACAGACCAGGATTAATGACACAGTCATAATGGTATCATGACAGCCAATGTCAAAACCAACCGCATATAATCGTTTACTGTAAAGTTAACACATAAAGCTATATAGTTTGGAAAAAAGTTTATAAATTAGGCCCGCTATGGCATGTTTTTGACAGGTTATGTGTGTCTTGGCTATTGTCAAGTTGTCATAACAAAGACAACTCAAACAACTTTGCATTCAAATGACATAATTGACCAAATGACACTTAATGACAGTCAAAACATCCATAAAGACTCCCTCATGTTCATGACCGGTGTCATGTCATGGTTATGACAGTATCATGTCAGTCTTATGCACATCCCTTTAAATACAGTTCAGCTGCACCAACTAAATTGTTCATTTTTACGCCAACTACAATCTCCCGCTCATGAAAAACAAACAATATTTGTAGCAGTTGTGGTGAAAATTGTAAGCTTTTATTTGCTATTCTGTATGTGGGCCCTCCAGTGAAGAAGATTCATAAATGTTTACAGAGAGGAGCTGTGTTTGTTGATTTATTATCATTATGATTATCATCATATCCACCAGAAAGTAGCAATTAGTTACAGTACTTTATTCTCCGCTTTTGCTTAGTCTGATAAACTGAATAAATCAGCCACTTGAGATCCTTGCAACACAAGAGGGAATCTCAAAAGTAAATAGCAGGACTCACAAATTAGCTGTGTTGCTAAATTACCATACTACACCAAAAACATTTTTTAATTGGTAGTGCAAAATTCATTTAAATATACATACAGTACATATTTGTTATTTCGGCTTTGAATAAGGCCAGAAACATTTTCTCCTGGCTGCTTTGGCCATGTGTTTGGTTTAGGTAGCCAGCTTTGCTTGGCCAGGGAGGAAACTGGCAAAGGCGCAAGTCACCTAATTGCACCCTCAGGAATAAAGAACTGAAAAACAAACAGAAAGTGATCAGAGGAAAAAACAATCTTGTTTAACAAAGTGCGCACAATAATGAGACACCAGACCAGACTTCAGCACTTTTCATATATCTTGGACACTTAATGACACAGTAAAACAAGGCTTCAGCACTTGGAGGAGGAGGAGAAGAAGAAAAAGAACAGACGAGTGTCACGGGCAAGAAGCTGGAAGTAACTAATTAAATTGTTTGTGATGGGGGTTGTGTAAAGAAACCTTAAGGCCACAAAGTCCTGCACCCTCTTGCTTTAGACCTGATGAGTGATGTTTAATAGTACTGACACCGGGTTCTTTCTCACCAAAGCTGTTTTTGTTTTTAAAAAGTTCAACTTAAAGCTGCAGTAATTGATTTCCTTGGCAACTTGGGGATGGATGAGCTCCACAAAAAAAAAAAAAAACCTACAGCCCAGCCCCTTAAAGTCGCTCTTAAGTTGTTATGGCTAAGGGGTTAGCTAACATTTGTCCTTTTATACATGCAGCGCCACATTAACTTTCATTTTCAGTGATATTTCTGACCACCTGACAAATACAAGTCCAGTATTTATTCTCCTCTCAGTCCTGGTTTGAGAGGAGAATAAATGATGTTTGGTGCAGGTTAGGCAGCTGTAGTTGTAGTTTCTGAGAAACATTGCTCGAGTGCTATAACAAGAGCCCACAGCATAAAACTTGCATGCAAGAGGGCTGCCAACAACCTCTCCTTCGGGATCAGGCCGGTGTTTGTTAGAAACATGAACACGGAGGCAATTCAGATAATCGCAAAACCGACTATCATGTTCCAAAACCTCCAAAGATTGTTGTATCAGTCGTTTCATCATCCTCTCTGCAAGTAAGTGAAAAGATTTTCTTCTGAAATATCACCATTTCTCTAATATACAGTAGAGATACTTGGATTAAGCTTTCATTGGCCCTATGAGCCAATATAGTTGCAACCGAGATGAAATGATGCAACTGAGAAGATTTTGGCCAGGATCACTTGATATTATGGAAATAAGAAATGATATGAGGGGGGGAAAGATGAGGTGAGAAATATCCAGAGCTATAAACTTATCTGATGTAATAAAGTGCCCAAAAAAAGCCATTCAGTACAGTACAATACAGAGAGGCAGAGTCGGTGAAAGAGATACAAAGAGCGTGACAAAGACTTAGACTGAGTGAGAGGCAGGGTAGTACTCACAATGCTGCTTCTATCGAGCCGTCTCAAATACCAGGTCAAATGTAATTGCTAACCACCGTCTGCATTCATCTGTATCTCTTTCTCCGGTCTGCCCTTTAAATAGCAACCCACGCCTGGATAAAAGTGAGATCACGCAGAGCTTTGCCGTTCCCTGTCTTTAGCGTCTACCTTGCTCTTTTTTTGTAATGGCAAGGCAAACACCTTTACTGTCTCTCTCTCCTTCTTTTTGCCTCACACACATTAATCTTGTTTATTTTTCTTCTCCCCGTCTTGCTGGGGAGAAGTTTTAGTTATTGATTCAGATTTTTTACTTTTCTTTTAACTCTCTTATTATTATTTTTTTCAGCCTTCCATTTTTCTTCACTTTCCTCCTGATGTTCTTGCATTGTTGTTACACTTACAAATAATGGCTCTAACTAGAACTTCTTCTAGGTTCTTTGGCTTGTCCCTAGAGGAGAATCACTTTTTCACTCTGAACCTTTTGATAGAATTCCACCTATGACCCATCATAACGGGTTACACCTCAACAGAGCATGTGAGTTGAGTGGAGCGGTGAGAATTTCCGCTGAAGGTAGAGACGAGCGTCTGTCTGACAGATACACATACAGACATACAGATAGTTTAGTCTGCAGTGTATAAATCACAGAACTGTCCCCTCCCTCCTCTCTGCTCCCTCTCTCCTCCTTCATAGTCATGATTAATCAGTATCGAGTAATTATGAGTTTAAAAGTATACAAATTGGACTTGGAATAAAAAACAAAAATCATGCACCACAGATCTGTACAGTAACATTATGATTCATGATCATAAACTGATTAAATCAAGTCAGCACATCTGTCCATATTCACACACTCTCTCCCTCTCCCTCCCACTCTCTCTCTCTCTCTGCTGCCCATTCGAGAAAGGTGTGTTTTTAGATCCAATATGAATCTTTACTGACTGAAACAACGTCCTTTTCTTGTATCACATTATTGTCGGCTGTTAGTTTTACAGGGATAGTACACCTGTACTTTTTTTAAAAGATTATTTTTTGGGCTTTTTGCCTTTATTGTGATAGGACAGCTGAAGATATGACAGGGAAGGGTATAGAGAGAGAGAATGACATGCAGCAGATGGGCCACAGGCGGGAGTCGAGCCAGCAGCCACTGCAGAGGACTGACAGCCTTAGTACATGGGGCGCACGCTCTTCCAACTGAGTTATAGAGGCACCCCCAAAGTACTCTGTAAACCCTATTATCGAGCTTGCAGCAGCTGAGTTTTGACAATGTGTGGGTGTCTGTGCAATGGGCACTTGGGCAAGCATCTTACTTGTGGTGTGAGCAGTACCAGAGCGGGAGATGAGGCGACGCTCCATCCTTTTAAAAAAGCTGCTCCCTCCCCTCCTGGTGCTCCCTGCTTCGCTCCACTCACGTGCTCTGTACTCCAAACTACCCAGGATTTTACCCAGAACCCTCTGTGAGAGGTTCTGAAGAAGAATCCTTCTATGGCGTAATGATTTCACCCAGAACCCTCTCTTTCCACCCTCTAAGGGTGCCAACAAGAACTGACTCAGGCAGTTCTACAGAGGAACCTTTTTATATTCTAAGGATTTCATCAAGAACACACCAAGGGGGTATTACAGAGAACTTTTTTACATTCCAGGGGTTTTATTAAGAACTCACTAATGGGTCTCTATGGAGAACCTTTATATATTCAAAGGGTTTTATCTAGAACCTGTTGATAGAGTTCTACACACAACATTTTTATACTCCAAGGGTTTTACCAAGAACCCACCCAGTGGGTTCTACTGACAAATTTTTTAGATTTATGGTACAAAAAAAAGAGTTCTTTGGATGAAAAGGGTTCTTAATGGAGTCCTTGGTTTTATTAATTATCTTTGACAAAGCCTTTCTTCAAAAAAGGGCTCTTCAGAAGCAGATGATTCTTGGTAGAACATCAGCCCTTCAGGAAAAACCTTTATTGATTCCCTTTTTCTTATATATTATCCCTTCATTCCATCAGTTTGCTTTCTTCATGTCTGGCTTTCATTTTATCCGAGAGTGTCTTCCTTTGTTGTGTTCCTCTCTTCCTCTTCTCATACACCTCTCTTTCACTTCAAACATCTTTGAACGTAAAAGTTGAACTTGCAAATCTCAGTGGAGCTCATCTAACGTAGTAAAGCCGCACGCTGCTGTTGGTCTCGTCCTCTGTCTGTGTCTCTGTTTAGGGCCTGACACACCAAGTCAACTGCAAAGAAATAACATTGACCAAGAGCGACTGATCAAACACTACATGAAGCTTCCTGCTGCTTCAGATTGCTTCACCTGCTCTGTTAAAGGTTGCACTTTAACACCTTTCAGAAACTACAGCACACAGCCAGTTGACCACTGGTCTGCACGTACGTTCTGCTCCAACGAGAGAGGGAATAAACTCACCGGTACTCTGTGCGTTCAGTCCAGGGAATATCACAGAAAGGCAAACAAAACAAACTAAGGAACCATTTTCATGCCGCTGTGAATCTGATTTAACAGTTTATGCTTGGAAGACACCATAAAGTTTTACTGGTGTTTTCAGCCTACACTATGTTTGACAGGCTGCATTTGTTAATGGAAGAAGAAAAAGGGCAGAAGTGAAAAATAAGTGAACGCCACATGAAATGGGTGAAATCGGTGATTTGCTAGACTGAGCAGTCAGTCAGACACTACTCACAGACTGCCTTCATGGCCAGTTCAACGTGATCAATCCCAAGCATGAACCAACCGTGACAAACCCACTGGTTTATGGACGACCATTTTAAAGCCTTGAAGCCTTGAGGGTGGCGCTGGTGGTTGATTTACTGCGACTTTGGGCAGTGCCTGGTTTTGGCTTGTCCATTCAGCAGGAAGTGATAGCGGCCTGGTCGAGATCATTCTCATATTACAGCTAGATGTTTCTGATGTTTCCATATTTGATCAATAAAATAATAAAGTTTGATCTGAGTTTTGGGAGGCTTTTTTTGAAACTGGAAACAAAAGGGTGGTTGCCTGGTCACAATCTTTCTTGTATCACACTTAAACATTACACTAAAATATTTTTATGAAAACATTACGGCTAGAAATAGGCATTAAAGTAACACAATATCGATCCAAATTTAAGCAACACTACCTAGTTTTAAAGTTTGATCTGAAATTTGTGCGACTCCATTGGAAACCAGAAACAGTCTTGTATTACAGTTAAACGGTACATTGAAATAACTTTCTCAAATCATTTTTGGGGAGAAAGGAGCAATATAGTAACAGATGTGTGGCCCATTTTGATCAGCACTGTCTAGTTTGACAGTATGAACTGAATTTCATAAGCCTTGTGTGTTTTGCATAGGACAGATTTCACTGAGAATCATGGTAGCTCCGCCGAGAAGCATAACCTGCTTAATCATCTACTTCACTCTAAATGGGAACTTAATTTACTAAATGAACATCATGCTGTATTGAAGAAGACTTGAAACTAGGGATTGAGATCAAAAAAGTGTTTACTGTGGTCATAAATCATGCGAGAAGTAAGGTAATTTCGCCATAAGGGTGCATATAGTCTGACTTCTTTTTGCAGCCTGTGCAGTCGCCCCCTGCTGGCCATTAGAAATAATACAGGTTTAAGACACACAAACAAAAGTTTCTGATACTTAAATACTTTGTTTAGTAAAATAATTTTCACGAATGAATACAATTTATGATTTTTGAAGTGTAAATGCAACCACCAGAAGTAAAAAGCTACTACGACTAAAAAAACTAAAACATTTTTAAAAAATTCAACTTTTTTTCAACAATTTTTTAAAGAATTCAACTTTAATAACATTAAGTGACGAGTATTCAGCGTGATGACATTTACTGTAGAGCCATTTGCTAGAAATAACCCAACTACCTTTTTTAAGACACTTAAAAGCTTCAAAATTCACAGGTGGGGGAATTCATGACAAATTTTATGTTGTACAAGAAAACATGAAAACCTCTTGAGCTTATTTCAGACAAACAAAGGTAAACTCATTCAAAAAAACCCACTGACACACTCATTCCTGCAGCACTCCATTAGCTTCAATTTTCCAACCTGGCAGCTCTGTCCACTGTTTAATATAGCGGACGGTCTGTGGATCAATCAGGCAGCAACAAATATGTGTAGAATACAGTGACTCATACCAGACACGCTGCAAAAATGACAGGAAATGGTTAAAAACACACACCAGTAGACAAACAGATAGTTGACTTGTTGCGACTTTGTCACCTGGGTGTGTCAGAGTTAACGTGTCTCCATCACTACCTTTGTGTCTCTCTGTCTGTGTGTCTCTGGTGTCATTTTCCTTCAATTTCACCATTACAAACATAATCATTATTCTCAGTCTCGGCCCCTCAGTCTCTCCTCTTTCTCTCCATCCTTTCATCTACTCATCCCTGCCTGTGGTCATTATGCTCTCAGTTCCGATCTCACACCTCACAGATGTTGGAAATAGCCATGAAGGACGGGTGTCTGATTTTGTTGCAACTCTTTTCATTCTGGCGCCAGCAGGAGATCTTTCCAGACCAAACTGCGTGACTCTATTTACGGCATATCTGCGCTAGCCAGGCATAAAATTGATTTCCAGATTTTACTGGTTACTCATCAATCACAGTCTTACATTACTGTGTATCACAGAGCTTTTTCATGGCCTTTAGCATGAGTCACTGTTTAGAATTTCATGAAGTGTTTCTAAAGTTTCAAATTCTAGCAAGAAAACATTGGTTAGAATGATATTTACCCACTGCAAAGGTTAAGTGTTTCACATTTTTGGAGGCTCTGTTGGCAGAAATGGAATCAAATATTCATAAAAAAATATTTTCATTACTTATAATCACTCAGAAATAAGCATTATTGTGTTTTTGTTACCTTTGAATGAGCCGTTTTATTTTATCTGCATAGACCACGGGTCCTCTTCCATGTTGTCTGCATGTCGTGCCGCCATGTTTCTACAGTAGCCTAGAATGGACAGACTCATGATACGGCCTTTCACGTTTGTCTTTGCTTTGTTTTTGTTTTCTTTGTGCCGACCATAGTTCCTCCTACATCATTGGCAGGCAAACTGCTATCGCTAACCGCTAGATGCTACTAAATCCCACACACTGGTCCTTTAAGTGTGCCAACTTAGATTTTTCTTAGAATCTCACAATTATTTGGACAATTTACTGCCTTTTCTTGAGTCACATTAGAAAACCTTTACTTTGACAGACTTGGTTTAGTGTAATTCTTCATCTTTAATGGCAGTGTTTGTTTTTTCTTGTTTATCCTTTCTTCTTTGTATGGGCATGTGTATATTTACTGTATTGTGTTTAGGATCCCCTCAAAGTGTTCATCCTTACCCTAATAAAAGTTCATATTTTGTACTTACCACTTTCTCCCTTCACACTTCCAGGGCTACGGGTATCAGTCTGCCTCGGCCCTACTACATGGCTGACGAGGATGACGAGCGACCCTTCATCTGCTCCCTGCCAGTCGACAATGGCATCATGTCCTGCTCCGACGTCCCGGCCCGCCGCGAGGGAGGCAGGGCGTGCTGCCTGGACAAAGACGACGCCCTGTACCGCCAGTCGCTGGGCCTGAGCCTCGAGCCTCTGACCAACGGGAGCGTCAGTGTAGCAGGGCTCTGTGTCAACTGGAACCGGTACTACACCCGGTGTCATACTGGGCACAGCAACCCCCACAAAGGAGCCATCAACTTTGACAACATCGCCTACGCATGGATTGTCATCTTCCAGGTGGGAATTTTGGTAAACGTGGTCCCATATAAGCAAACCACAAGCTTTTTAACTGATTAATAATCTGTAGTTTTTCATTGTTTTGTCATGTTAGATGAGCTATTCTTCCAAATAGCTTCATTGTATTTCTTGCAGTATATTCAGCAGTGTTTTGACAGACAACAGCAACTAAATTGAGTAGGCAATATACAAGGTACTGTCTCCTGACAATACAAAAGTTAATATCAAAACAAAATTATTATAAATACAGTTCAGGACAAATTCGAAGTTGACAAATTTTTAGATTTGCTTGGAGGTTTACAGCGTCTCCATATATTTCCTTACCTTCCCATTCCATATATTCCTGTTTGCTTGGTGAAACGTGTATCTGGAAAACATGGGCAAAAACACACAAAAAAGAAACTTACACCAAAAAAATTGCACTTAATAACCTGAGTGCTGTATGTTAAAAGACAATGTTCAACATTTTGGGAAATATTTCTATTCACTTTCTGCCAGAAAAGATCAATGAGAAGATGAAGACCAGTCTCATGTCTGTGCTGAGATAAACTGAGCTTTAGCTGTAGCCTTGTATTTAACAAAGACTGGAAACAGGAGCAAACGGTGAGCCTGGAGGTAACAGCAGTCAAAAGTTCTCTAATTAGCACATTATGTCTCATTTGTTTAATCCACACATAGACCAAGTTGTACAAAACAACTGTGTTTGCGAGTGGTTACATGTGTCTTGGCCAGGAGCAGCTGCAAGGCAACCAGTGGAGTTACTGTTCCCAGCCAAAAAATATTCTATTACACTATCTCCTGTAAATGGCATATCGACGTTGTTCACTTCAGTTTTTGTTTGGATTTTGAAGAAATCTGATATAATATGTTAGATATAACATGATGCTGTTATTTTCAGACAGAGCAGGCTAGCTGTTCTCCCCTCTTTCCCGTCGTTTACAGGCTGTTGGCTGTAGCCTTGTATTCAATCTCGGAAAACCATCTGCTATTGTCTCGCAAAAATTTAGCCTCTGGCAGCAACAGCCAAAGTTTTCAAGGCTTCCAGTTTATCTGGAAGCCTTTATATCCGGGCCGCTTCCCTTTCTTTAAACCGGCCACTGTTTGCAGTCTGATTAGCAACTTGAAATGAGAGAATGAAGTTGTTGGCTACTCTCTGTGAGGAGATATCTGAATATAAATGAAAACATTTTTTTAAGAAGCTAAAAAAGAATAAATCATTGTCAGACCTTAGCTGATTAGTTCAGAGCGTGCGTGCGTTTTGGCCTCTTGTGCTCTCCACACAGACTGCTTACGTGCATGCCACCAAAGAACTCTCAAATATGATTGGTCAGTTGGTCCTGATATCAAAATCTTGTCCGTTGCCTACAGATTCTGTAATCATATGCAGATATCTGTTTATAGAGATACCATTTTATTTAATGGACAGGCATGAGAGTGGTCATCTAACTGTGAAACTGTTCCTTTAACAGGAGACCCCTTGTTGATACAGTTATTTTTTATTTGCTGTCACTTTTCCCCTCGACTGTAGGTGATCACTCTGGAGGGCTGGGTGGAGATCATGTACTACGTGATGGATGCTCATTCCTTCTACAACTTCATCTACTTCATCCTACTGATTATTGTAAGTCACACTCACGCACACATTCGGTACAGGAAGCGTGCATAAGGCTGGGTCATATGGTTGAAATCAATATTTATTTTCATATTTTCAGATATCTGTATTTATCAGAATATGGTAAATTGCACAATCACGTATAAAAAAAAAAATCCAAACTGGGTTCCATTGGCATAACATCAGACAAAACCCCTCCGTTCTAATTTTCGTGTCTTTTTAATTAAATCATGCTCTGAATCATTCATTTTCAGGTCATATCATTATACTGAAACCCCACTTACAGTTAAAAATTATTAATTGTAATATTGAAATCTAATACACTCAAGTACGTACGTTCAAATGCAATAAAGTTGTAGTTTCTCCAGTCTGCCGATTTACATACTCTTGAAATTCCTCCAAGCTATAGATGACTGCAATGAAACGCTGTCACTCCCTCTCTCCCCCTCTCTCTCACCTACATACCTATGCACACACACGCACAGAAACACACACACACACACAGATACACACATAAGGCTGTCAATGTCAGAGTGAAAGCTGAGCCGAAATCCCTCAAGAATCCCCCCCTTTTGTTCCGATAAAACACTTTTTAATTCCAATCCTTTAGCTTCTGTCTGCATATGTGCCGCAATGGGTGTGTACGCTTTTTGTGTGCGAGCGCTGATGCGTGTTCCCCTCAGTATATTTCTTTTTTAGCCTGTCAGGGAGAATGTGTGTGTGCGAAAGTGTTATCATAATGCAGTGTGACTGCCAGTCCCGGTTACTTCCCCAACCCAGGGGCTGTCTTGTCTTTTTATTACACTTTTAATTGCCTGCCTTCAGATTCAGACACAAGCTTCTCCTCTTCTCTCCTCTTGTCTCACCAGCGCTCCCTTCATTTCTTACCCCTTTCATTCCTCCCTCCATTACTCTCTACATCTGTCAATCTCTGCTCTCTGCCACCCCACCTTTCCCACCTTTTCCTGCCATCTATCAATCCTTGCCTCTGCTAACACTTCTTTCCATCCCTCCCTGCTCCCCCCCCCCACCTTTCCTTTCATCTCTACCACCTCCTGGCTCCCTTCATCCCCTCCCCTCCTGCCTTCATTTCATCTCCCCTTTTGCACTGAGCATCATTCATGTATGTGTCACTCTACTCATTATTCTCAGTCACGAGGAAACACACACACTTGCAAACGGGCGCACACATAGGGTGCTACAGGTATGACGCATGTTTGCTGGGCAACCTGGAAGTTAGCGTGGCTCTGGTTCCCGTCACACAAAGCCGATGGGATTTTCGATCGATGCAGAAAATGAGCTCTGTGACGAACAGAAGTTTATGATGCTTACAGGTTTTGCTCTGTAAGATAATATTAACCCAAACAAATGAACACCACTCTTATGATTTTTGAAGTATAAATGTCAGATGTAGATATAAAGCTCATTTTACAGGAAGAAAAAACACAACAATTCATTCATTTTCAGGTGATAATACACTAATGAAAACACATCTATGAATATTATATCCCATATCTGTCATTTTCTGGCAATTAAGTCCTCATAAATCTTCCACACGGGACCTTAAATACACCCTCAAAATTCACAAGTGGGGTATTTACTGACATTTATTTCCTGATATTTTATGCAGCCCGAAAAACTTGTGTGTCGGTCGCACCTGCAAGCAGCTTATTCCGACTGATATGTCTGTTTACTGTTAGGTGGCGCCCCCTTGTGGACATAGTAAACGTGACAGGAGAAGTATAAGGAGCAACAGAGTCCGCGTTTGGTTAGCCTGTTGCTAATGCTTCTCTCCACAAGTAATATATGTCATTTTAGGAGGAAATTACAGTCACCCTGTACTGTTTTTGAGGGATGAGGATGTACTAATTTTATGTTGTAGAACAAAATATGAATATTCCAGCTTGTGTTAACCACAGACCTTATTTCAGGCACCGACTCAAAAAGGGACCTCACTGCTGCAGCACTGTATTCAATGCACAGTAAAATGTGCCATAAGTTGGGTGAGCATTCTAATGGAAACCCAGTATTTGTGTTGAATATTTTGACCTATCACTATGCCCCGCAGTGGGTATCAGGCTGTGCCGCCATAAATCTACTGAGCCCCATGACAGGCGACACCATTCTATGCCCTGACCTAACTTACCTTTAAGCCGCCTTTGACTCCTACTCTCATACTCGACGACTTATATTTATATTGTATCTGTTTATGCTAAACTGCCGCGTCTGCCAGCTGGCTTGGCAGACATCTTAATGCCAGAGCCCACTCAGTAGTCCAGCTGTCATCCCTACTTATCCAGCTCCACTGCTCTTAGAGGGTAACTTCAGCATTTCTCAACTTGGACCCTGTTTTACCAAGTTTTAAGTGGCTAATGGGGTGTTTGTTTTTGTCAGTCACAGGCTCAGATTGTTATTCAGTGTGTCTGACAAAATTATAGAAAGGATCGCCACAGAGACCTGTTTGTTAAAGAGTAAGACATGTTTTGTTTAAACAGAAACAATTGTTTTATTGCTCTCACCAAAGTAATCATACTCCCTGTCATTTTAACATTGTTTTTGTCATTCTCATTGAGACTCAACAGAAGCAAAATAAAACTCAACAAAAATATCTTGGCTTATCTATTCGTACAACCAGCAACTCTGTTTTGGTCCAAATAAACACTTAATTCACTTAGTTAGATGTGAAAATATGCTTCTCAGATATCCAAACTTTCTTTCACTCCTCTTCCAATATTTTCCACATCTAACGCTATAAACTAAGGGTTTATTTAGAGTTTTTAAAAATTTTATTTAACTTATGTTGAGTTTGGATGATGATGAAGAACATTTTCTGGTTAAACAAAACTAATCTTAAAAAAAATCTTTCTTTGTAGGGATACAGCATTAAAAATCTGAGGCTGACGGTGGTTAAAAAAACAAAACAAGCACTTTTTGTAAAGGTGGAAGAAAAAACAGATTCTCTGAAGTATCACAATTCGTTCTTTTTATTTATTTTTTGGTTGCTGAATCGATTTTTTTAATAAATCAAACTTGCGCTTAGTCCATTAGCTCAATGCTAACACATAATGGGAATTCCCATTAATATGCTAACCATGGTTGTATGTTCATGTTCGGAATAATATTATCTTTAAGAAAGGGATTGATTTTACTTCACGTACAAATTTAGCAGTCTACCTCAAAAAAGTATTTTATTTACTACTTTTATATGCAGAAATAAAACTCTGACATTTGATGTTTTCAGAATTAAGTGTATGATTTAACTTTTTCCCCATGGTCTAGCATTAAAAAAGTAAGCAAAAATTGGAATAAATCATAATATTGAGGCACAATGCTTGGAGAAACGCAATACATATCGGATTGGCACCGAAGTATCGTGATAGTATCAAAACGAGAGATAAGTGCATCATCCCAGCCCTAACTTTTATGTTATGTTCTCCTTTCTGCAGTGATCTCCCTCAGTTCATACTTTTCAGTCACGTGACATGCGCAGTGACCCAGAGGGCAAAAACAATGGGTCACCATGGCGGCTTACACCGGTGTCTGTGCAGAGACGCAGCGCAAGCTGCTAAAATTTCCCTCTGTTTCAAGCCATGAATATTTGGATCACCTCTCAACTAAAGAAAAACAAAAGTATTAAAACAAACTCACGATCCATATACAGCACCTGCTGCCGTTTTGGAGTCACTAAAGTCACTGCCAGAGCTCCACTTTGGCGATGTTTACATCTGTCTTGTGGAGAATCCCTCGACTTACACTGCCGATCTCGATGAAAGCGTACAAAAGTACAGAGAGTTATATGTATTTTTTTTTCCCCCAGGGACAGACATACGTTACTGAACTGGACCAGTTTGAAAAACTGTTGTTCCCATTAGTCACTTAGATGCAAAAACATGGAAAAGATCGAAAAATACCGAAATTATCCTTTGGCATGGGAAAGTAGACTTTCCCACACTCTTTCCCAGATTTGCTGTTTGACATTATCCTCTGTCTCATCGCTCCATCAAGCCCCTGAAGTTGCCTCGCTTCAGAGGATTCATGATGTACTGTAGTAGTTGCTTTTTGATGTGAAAACATCACTGAGGAGGGAGGAGGAAAAGAAGGAGGGAAATTACTGAGGATGGGAGTCAGGCTTGGCGGAGAGTAAGCGATGTAAAAGGGATGATGAAACGGAAGAGAAAATAGAGGGATGGAAGGAAATCGAGGAGAGAGGGGAAGCCGGGAGGAAGATGGTATAAGTGAGCTTGGGATTGAGGGTGGGTGATGAAGAGGGAAGAGGTGGAGGACGGATGGGGAAAAGGGGTGGATGGATCGATTAAGAGAAGGAACCAGGAGGTGGTGATGATGGACTTGAGTGTCGGCATGAAATCAGAGAGGGGATTGGACGACGGGAGAGAGGAAGCGACCACATGTCGGTGTCCCTCTTTGATCTTAAATGAAATGTTATTAATTAGAGTGAATCCCTCAGCATGTCCTCCGGGCTCACGTGGTTGGAGCAGACATGCTGATCACAGCATCGGGTTTTACAGTATGTCACACAATATGTCGTTCTGTCCTCCAACCTTTAGAATTAAAATGCCTTAGTATCAAGGGAAGTCAGGTTTACATGAACTGTGCACATTTTAGAAGGAAAGAGAAGAAACGGCATTGATCAAAATACAATTAAAGAAGTAGGAAACAATATTTAAAAGAAAATGAATCTTTAGTCTGAACTCTGGGAGAGGTTATCAGACCATGTCTTGATCACCTGAGAGGCCACGTTTAGTGTCCTTAATGAGCAGGAATGTACCATGTCTCCTCGCTGTTTTCATTTTAGTCCTATGAGCAACAAAATGCTTGAAATACAGGGCACCTGTCAGCGTCTGCTGTTTGTATAAATCATATAAAACCACTGGCTAATTCATTATTCTAGTTTAGCAGCAACATTAGCGCTAACATGAATAATGATGTTTTATCTTGAACAAAGGATCTGTGTCTCATTAAAATGAGGATGATGATGAAAAATGACACAATTAGTTCCTTTACTGAGATCTTAAAAGTGATAAACAAAGCAGGGTTGTATGGGGTACTGTGTAGTACCTAGAGTAGATGGTAGAAAGCTAAGCAGTGTATTGTAAATGTTTTTGTTTTTTTTACCATCTTAAAAAGGCAGATCTAAAAAAAGTCAATGTTTGTTTAAGTTTATGCTGTATTTAGAATATTTTCACCACTTTACCTGACCATCAGACAGCCTTTTTCAATGTGAAACAGAGATTATAGGCCAAATATTGCTCTCTCCAAAACAACCAGACTCCTTTGACAAAAACAGTCATTTTTACCTTGCAGAGTACAGGGGTTTCTGTCTACCGCTGTCTCGATTGGATAGTTTTTTTGTGTTAGGGTTAGTTTGGGTTCACTGTAAACCAACAACTACTAACTAAGACTTGGCTCAGCTCTAATCAGCCCTAAACCAGGCGTGTCCAGACTATTCCACAAAGGGCTGAGTGGCTGCAACTTTTTGCTCCAACCAACCAACCAACCAACCAACCAACCAACCAATGGCAACACCTGACTCGACTAATCAGCTGTTTGAGGACTGAAATCAGTTGATTAAATGAGTCGAGCCTGGTGTGCTCTGACTTGGTGGGAATGAAAACTTGCAGCCACATGGCCCTTCATGGAATACTTTGGACATGCCTGGCCTAAACTGTACTTTGACCTAAATACTCAAGCATGTTAACAGCTATGTTAATAACAATTAAATGTTATTAGGCTGACATTTAGAATGTAATATTTGACACATTAGCTTGTTCCCACAACAATTTAGTAATACTAGCATTAAATGCTAATAAATAGCATTTAATGTTAACATGTTCTGTACATTTGGCATTTTAACATGTTAATATTAGCATGCTATGTTAGCATTAATCTGAACATAAATCAAAAATGAAAGTGTGGATTGTCCCTTCTGGGCTACTGTAGAAACATGAACAATATGGCCGCCTCTGTGGAAGATGACTTGCACCCTCCTTAGATAAAAACTGCTCATTCTAAGGTAATGAAAACACTAAAACTCTTTATTTTCAGGTGATTATACACTAATGAAAACATGCTTATGAGTATTATTTTACATTTCTGCCATATTTTGCCAATAGATCAATGTAAATCTTACACACTGGGCCTTTAAAGGAGAGAAGTGTTACACAAATAAAAACTGTATCCTGATGGTGGATGGTGCTGGAAGAAAAGTTGCAGCAACATCTCAGTTTGTGATGTTAAAACAAAAATCACTACTTTTGATATTTTATACATGCGCAGGACTTCAGGATTTAACTTTGGAGACCATTAACCACATCTGCATTTCCATCATGCAGCCACTGAAATGTTAGAATTTTTTTTCATAAACAGGAACCGCTCCTGCCAGGAAGAAAATGAATCATATATTTAAGCTCTGTTAGCATGAAATACACGTTTCTGGGATCAGATTTATCCTAATTTCCGCTTTACTTTTGCTCCCCCTCAGCTAATAGGTAACGCTCTCCTGCAGAGCTCACCGTCTGATCTCACTGCGCTCTGCACAGCCTGAAAGACCATTACGCAAAGATCGGCCTTCTCTGTCACTAACAGCCTCATTTATCCCATCATTAAAAAAGTTGCTGTATCTGTCCTTCCTTCCTGGGAAAAAACGGTGTGAATCAATTTATTATCAGTGTGTGTTAGAAAATGGCAGGAGGGCCACCTGGCACCTAATCACTGATCTACGGTACGTGTAAAAATCTTTCCCCAATTAAACATTTAACTTAAAATTCGGGATAAAAGTCATTTAAATCGCTGGAATTTCAACAAAAACGTTCCCGCATGTCTCTGCTTTGAGTCTCCACTTAAGAATAAATGCCTGAACATCATCTAAATGAGGAAACAAATCTCTTTAATGTATCTCAAGATGAATATGTTCTGCTTTAAACTGTTGTATTGTTTGTTGAAGGATCATAGCAGGATTTTCCTCCCCGCAGTCGCTGCGTATCGTTCTTCTCTCCCCACAGAGATGAGATTTGACAGTCAGCCTCTTGTCGGCTTTGTTGCAGCATGTTTCAAGGCTTGTCTCACAAACAGACTTAGTGGAGGAAAGTGAATTAAGCATTCATACATGTTAAAAGTTCTGCTCACATCCCCGCTTGTCCTCATCTCGCTACTAGACAGATGAGGGGACTTTTAATTATGTTTCTTTTAATACTGCACGACGCCGAGCATGGAGAGACGGAAGAGGGGGGGGGGCGACGGAGACGGAGACAGACAGAAGGAGCGAGAGAGGGAGGGAGAGAGAGGCTCAGGTTGCGTTCGGACGCTTTGACGAGTTCGCTCACGTAGCATTCATGCAGATTAAGTGTGTTGAATTGAATTGAATTGACAGAGAGGGGTGAAGAGAGAGAGAGAGAGAGTGATATGAGGGAGCGCAAGAAGGGAGCGAGATGAAAATGGCGATGAGGGAGAGGTGGAGAGAGAGAGTGTGACAGATGGAGAGGCAGATGAAAAAAGCGAGATAAAGATGGAGAGAGTTTGAGAGATGCCGTACGCTGATTACCATCATGTAGAGCAGTTTAAACCAGAGGACTCAGTGGAATTAAAGGCTTTCCACGGAAAATAGCTTGGCCCTGTGGAATTAGGGTTTAACATCCGGAAATGCCAGCCTCAACCTGTTTTGTTACAGGGCCGCACGGCGTGATAAGCCTTTTGATCTGACATCGTGTAAGCCTCGCATTTGCTCTCACTTGTACCTGGTATTAACATCCCGCCCCGTACGCGGATATGGATATTGATACAGACACCTGATCGTTGATCTCGTGCAATGTGCTCCACCTGTTGCTGTGTTTCTGGAGTATTAGATGGAAGCGAGTCTACAATTACTACACAGCCGCACACACAAAAAGACAAATCTGTTTGAGACAATAAGACACAGAGACGTTGTAATGTGACATAAATACTGTGACATATGTTTGAATTTTTTAATCCCCAAATTTCCTTCATTGCACAAACTTCCTTTTGTGATAAAGGGTTAAAAGACATTTGGAATGAAGCTAAAATTACATTTGCTAAACCATAAACTATGGAGGCCTGGGAGGAAAAACTTGAGAGGCAAGTGAGAAAAAATAATTCTGGCGATCTGTGGCTGATCTATATTATTTTCTTTCCTCTGTTCTTGACAGCTGAATCGTAAAAATGTTTTAAGTTACCTTTTTTTTACATTTGTGAAAAATGTAGGATAATGTTTGTTTTTGTTGGTGTAATACTCATTTCAGCCAAAAGAGGCTGAAGTACAGTACACCACCACCCCATGTTCTAAATAGGACTAAAAGCTTTCTTGTTTTTGTTTTTGTTTTTTCTGCATGATTTTCAATTTCTCCATGCACTCTAAACACAAACTACATATTGTGTCTTAACAACTTTCCTTTGGCTGCCGATTTTTTGTGCCAATTAGAACAAATTTCTAGCCAAAAAACTTAAGAAACTTAGAAAGATTATCCTGGCAAACCTTAAAGTCAAACATAGGAGACATTGGGGGAAAATGATTCAAATCAGACTTAGAAAACAGACCACTAGAGTTTTCTTTTTCTCAGTTGCTTCTCGGGGCTCCCATAATAAACAGTTCTTCACTGGAGCTTAACTGCATTTCAAAATAATCTATCACTGACGTGATAGTTGTTGTATACATTGAGTTTAACTGTCTGATTTTAAAGTAGTGTTTCCATGTTCTGTCTTTTATCGGATTGCAGTGTTTGTGTCAGATCAGGGTGAAGCTGAGCGTTTTGTAAGTCACTGTGGCACAAACAGGGTTTGCTTTTTTTATTTCCTGCGTACTGTCAGTGTACGTGCCTCAGACCAGACCATACTTTATGCCAGGACCACGGGTGCAGCTGTTACAGTCACCAAACATTTTACTCAAACATAATTTAGATTTTTCTCCGGTGTCTACAGCAGAGGTTTTTAAAGTGGAAGGCGAACCTACCCGCAGGGTCTAAACAGTTTCAGCGGAGGCTCAGTAAATGGATGAGGAGTGAGATTCGAGATGTCATAGAATAGCCTAAATGTGGATGGTTTTGTTAAAGGCAGAGTTCTGAAACAGTGTCTGGGAAGTTTGACTGTTTTTCCAACTTTCCCAGAGTCAAAAACTAATAAATTCCTTTAGACGGACCTTTCTTATGTATTTAGTGTTGTCCGAATCTATGTAAAACAGTAACATTAGACTGTCTTGGCTCAGGTTTTCAGAGTCTAGTGTCCCATAGACTTCCTGAATTTGAGCAAAACTTTTAAAACTCCTGCTCTAAAGTATTCTCACTGTCCTACCAAAGTTGGTTTATGCTGGCCCCGGGAGTTTTCAGACAGTTTTGCTCAGATTCACTTCTCGGGTCTGTACCTACAGTATGTTTGGCCCAGATTATCCTGATCCTGGAATCATCTGGGCCGCTCTGATAAAAAAAGAGATAAAAAGATAGAAAAAATAAATAAATCTGGATGATTACATTGGTATAGAAGTGAAAGAGAGGTGTTGCCAAGCTATGGCAAAGTCAAACCCTTGTTGCTTATGTTAGCTTGCATACTACTACTAAAATCTCGCGAGTCGAATACAGCGAGTCGTTCCACAACGTCCATCTCAATTGTTTACACCCGCTTCCGCATGAAATCGCACAAGATCAAAAATCTGTGAAGTTTCCACTTCTGTTAGGATTTTAAAACTCCTGTAGTGTGGGGCCAGCTTTATGTGGAAGCAATAGTTGTGTGGTTACAAAACTAGCTAACTCGATGGAGCATTAGCATGTACTGGAGTTGCGCTTCTGTCCATCTCATCAACGGAAGTCCAGTGCTGATTCTTCTTTTAGCTTCGGATTTATCTCTGTTAACCCTTTCAGGACTGCAATAGTAATGGTTCGCCAGTGCCTAAATTGGTATTTTTGCTCACTGTGATGTAATTTCTTGGAGTATCTTCAAATTCCTTATATCCCTGTAATCTGCACAACCTAAGCTAAAAGGTTATGTATGTCAATACAGCACAATACTTGATAAAAGTGTTGAAATTCTGTCATAAAAATGAAAAATACAAAAATCGAAAATGTTTTTTCATCATACTTCACTTAAAAAAACAGACAAAAAACATTGATCCAAAAGATTTCTAAATGTACAAAAATTGACAAAACATTTCTTAACACTTAACAACTGATTCGAATTATGTACATTGTTTACTTATTCAGATATGATCATTTTTATGAGCACAGTGCAAAGGTGTTTTCTAAAACAGAAATATCTCCAAAGTGCATACATTTGTATTTATGCTAATTGTGATGTCATGTCATAGGTCATTTTAAAATGCTGGGTAGTCAGAAAATCTGTACAACCTAAGAGAAAAGATTATGTTGCTCAACTAACAATAATAACTGATTTCAGTATTCAAAGTTTGAGCATTTGAACATTTCCCCAGTGGTCCCCCCAAAAATACTGAATGAACATGAACAAAATATTTATCATAACTTACATTATTTACACTACTTTTTTTTTTACATTATTTATACTGTTTTCAGAGGGTGAAGGAGGCTGTGACTGCTGTTGGGAAGTGCTGGGGTGCTGTGGCTCTGATCTTTCATTTTTGCCGATACTTTTTTTGCTGCGGTGGCGGCAAAGTATCAGAGTTGTTGACCCGCATGTAAAGTGACGTAATGACATCATTAACCTGGTATTTAAGTATACAACATGCTGGAAATAAAGGCGAAAGTCTTAGCTTTCAGTAGCAAAAAGAATGAACGTTTTAGCTTATATAGTTTTTGTTTTACATTAACTTAAACAGGACTATGCTAACAGCGGGAGTGGGCGGGGCCACCCGCGGGAGTGGGCGGGGCCGCCCGCGGGAGGTCCGTCCCCAGAGGGTTAAAACCAGAGGAACATACCTGCAGCTAGTCAATTAGATTCGTCTGTCTTGCAGTTTGGTGCTGGAAAGACAGCAGTAGCAGGTGGTACTGTATTCTTGGCTTATCGGTTTGTTTGCTGAAAACACCTGATTGCTGCTGCAGGAAACTGGGTTGATGAGAGCACCTAACCAAACAAAAAATGTGCCATAAGACAGAAACACTGAGGCTCTGTTGAGCTTCAGAGCTGTTATAATCCCATCTGGATTTGTCAGCGTATGCAACACTTTTCATACACTTGATCCCTTGTTGAAAATATTTGATTAGTGACGCTTTGATATTTGGGAGTCATGGTTGTTCTTGGTTTAAAAAAAAACAAAAAACAAAATCAGGGGGCTTGTCTTCTTTTCTCTTGTTCGGTCTCAAACTCCCTCACACACACTCTCATAGTGCATCCATTCACTGTCATTCACACATACTCACGCCTCTCACACACAGTCATTATATCACTCTGCTGCAGACACTAAACTGCAAACACACACGCACACACACACACACACTAATCTAATTGTATTTCAGCGGCTCCAGCAGAGTGTGAGTATAAATATTTGATGGGATCAGCGAGGGTGCTGAACGGGTGCTGGGACCCAACGCCTCCCTTTCGGTCTCCGAGTCCAGAGAGCTGGCATGAAAAACCTAGCCAGTCTGACCGCAGATCTCTGCTCTGGATCAATGAAGAGCAGCTTCACACACAAAACACACACTGACACACACACACACACACACACACAGGTCCGCTTGCACACACGTTTTTATCCAGCCCTTCCATGGTCTTTGTCACAGTGGTTCACATGGAGAGCAGAAGGGGGGTTATCAGGCTTCACAATCACTATTGATCACAGCCCAGAGAGCGTTAGACTTCATCCCCCTCGCTGCCTTCTCGCTTTCTCCCTCCTCCTCCTTTTTCCACATCAGCTCTGCTTCTCTGGGTGACCTTGCCCTTTTTATTCTTGCTTTTTTTTTCTCTCTCTCTCCGTCTATATCCGTTTCACCTGCTGTCTCTTGTGAAGAGAAAAACACCAAACATGCAACGAAGCATACCTTACAGCTTTCTGACACACTTCTAAAAAATATTAGATCATATATTTATATTATTAATGAAAGTTGCTGCAATACAGATGACCTTGGACCTGGTAAATGTTAATTAACAATGGAGCGCAGGTCAGGTTTTAAGCTACAGAAATCCTAGTTTCTCTTCATTTCTGTTTTTAGCATGCTCTTGTAAGCCTCACAAGCCTTCCTTCCTTCCTTTAGCTAACAGAGGAGAAAAATACAACAAGAAAACAAAATAAAAAAGTAATAAACAATTAATAGAAATAATAGAGAACACAAACAAACAGAATTTTAAGTTTTAATGTGTGTTATAAAGTGTTCCAGGTATGCGCAGCACAAAAAGTAAAAGTAAATGCATGGGAAACTTTTAGCATTAACCAAACACTTGAACGAGTTGAATAAATAATGACTACAGGACCAGTTTAATAAGAAAGTGATGTGTGAAGGTAAGTTTCCATTAGGGACTTTACAAATGAATAAAAACGAATGCCTGTCACGTCTTGCTGCTCGAGACGTCCACCAGAACTTTTCATACAGGATGCAATGACGTGTAGAATAACTTTCACCGGTAATGAATCTTAAGGCAGGGTGATGAACTGAAACTAAGTTTTAAGAACGGAGGCAGAGTCATTTCTACAGATAATGAAGTCATGAAGACAAAAGATACTGTGAAGAAAACACAATACTGTCACAATAACGTGAAATTCAGACCTGGTTGGCCCTAAATACACTATGTAGGTTGTATAGATCTTCCTGCATCCTGCAGAAAGGCTCCATATCTATCTTGGAGACCTCATGTGATTAGTCATAAGGCTGTCTCTGTTGCTTATTCACACGTCCATGCTGTTGTGAAAGACAACTTGGATTCAAGCTGTCTGTGTTATGATTGAGGCTTGGCTTAAAGTATAGCAGTGGGCTAACCAGTAGCATTGAAATAGGAACTTTCTGCTGAGACCAATGATGCCTTCCCACGAGATCTGCAAGATTTAGATATATCAGTCTAAAGCGTAGGGGGCAGGGGAAAAGTCACAGAGGAAAATGAAGTTAGACGAAACCCCCCTCAAGAGTCTACGACAAACGGTTCATGAGTTTGGCCATGGAACGTGAATGCGTTCAGCAGTTATAGGCCACTTCCACTGTCACATCCCCTTCTGCCAGTCAGCATTAACAGTTCAGCGGTTCTTTGGCTCACTCTAAACCTTTCAACAAAATCTTGTATAGGTTTGTCTATTTGGAAGTAAGGCACTTTTTCATGATAAACCAATCCTATTGCCATGCTCCTCCTTAGCAACTCGGGATGAACCCACACTTGACCACCATGCCAAATTTTAGCCTCCCTGCGAAAACCGTGTCCGCCACAGGGTGGGAAATTTTTATGGGCTGACCAGCGAAGCGACCTATAGAGCCACTGGTCAAAGCTAAGAAGTTGAAAACGTATTACTGTAAAAACAATCTAAAAAAATATTTCACTTTTGTAAATTTCAGACCTGGGAATAAGGTTGGGACAGGGTTTAATGAGATGAAGCCAATTATAAAAATGGTTATTTACCAGGAATAGTATTTATTCCTAATTGGTCCAGAAAGATAATAAAGTTACATGCAAGCACTGATACAAAACTAGTATGAAAACAATTTGAATTTTGTAAGAATATTAGATGTTGTGCCAGTTTCCCCACAGGGCTGAAGAATCAAATCTGTAGATATGTAATACTGACTCTCCTTTGGTCCATGACTATTGAAAGAGACATATTTAACTGCACTGCTTATATTTTACTCACTGGAATCCACTATGTGTATAATTTGTCAGGTGAAAATTCCAGCGCATAATCCCCGACCATATTGCTCCAAACACCAAGGTCATCTGATAACGTTACCCCTGTGTAAATCAGCATTAATTAATTAAACCAGTCATTAATTTTGGAAAGACCGCTCTGTTTTTTCCCTCCTCTGAGGGGAAATATTGAGGACATAGAGTTGCAAAGCAGGGTAGACCCTGTTTGAAACAATGCTATAGGTTCAGCTACCATCAGTTTTAATTATTTCAACTTCAGTTAAAGTATGTTCTTTCTGTGTGATATGGCGAATGGCTCTAAATATGACAATTCACATGAGCCTTGGCTTCTGTTGCCATGGAGAATAAGCCTGTCAGAGGCGCAAATCAGAGCTGTGGCCTCTTCCAAACACTTTATTGTTGTAGTTTTGCACAAAACAAGATTGCATTGTCAGATTGTCAACAGTGTTTTTACTGTAGTTTCTGCCCACCAATAGCAGCACATGTCACACAATTTTAAGCTTAGTGCCCAGATATTCTATATTCTGAAATGCACGTTGACAGTCATAGTTGACTCATAACCTCACGCTTTTATATACATAGGCTTGCACTGTCAAGTTCGTCTTTTGTTATGATGATTCAGCCGAGAGAGTTTCATGTCCATCGAGTCTGTGGAAGTACTCCAACTATGAGTCATCTCACATCCACACGGTGGCAAAAATGAATGGGAGTTTTAACTTTGAACTAGAGCTGCACCAAATAGCTTCCTCCACTGCAACTCTACAGTGCTGGTACTAACAGCATGTTAAAGCTACTGCAAGGAGTTCTTAACTAGTTATGAAACAATCTCAATTTATAACTAATACCTCTATATGATGATCAGCAAGATAACTGGCTCTTTGACAGTCGCGCCGGGAGCGAGGGGGCCCCGTCCCTCCCCGGCGAGGGGGAGAGCTGTATAGTTACTTTTAATGTCTGCCACCAGGTCTGATGCTCCTTGAAATCAGGTAAAGCAAGTTTGTGTTTACCTTTTCCCAAGTAAATTCATGCTAGCCAGTTAAAATTAAGTAGAAGGAGCCTCCAAAATCAGCAAAATATGAAAGTTCCTTTTCGTAGCTTTTAGTAACATGAGTTTCCAGGGTAATACTGTGAAAGGGATTAAATTGTAAAGCCTCATGATCAAAAAACAAACAAACAAAAAGTTTAAGAGATTTAATTACAACAGTATCACAGAGGTGAAGGTGCAAGCTCCCTTCTTCTAATACTGTACGGCCGGTACTGCGGGTATTAACATGCATCATGGGTGATCTGATCACCTGGCATTACAATCCGTCTCAAGATGCATCTTGAGTGACCATGTGACCACACCTCACTTCCTTACTCGAGATGCAACTAAATGCAAGTGCTATTTTGTCAATGCCACGCTAAACTCCTCCATGAGCCCACAATGAGCCTCATGTTTTACCTGCACTGCCAGCAGCCTGACAGGAGAGATGCACTGTGGTGCGATGGGATTTTATAACTGAACTATGAGCAGGACAAACACTTTTAATTCTTCTGACTGTGGGGAAATCTGATGCCCGCATCCCAATGACGAAGAAAGGCATTAAGTCAGAGAGTCAAAGAAACCAGAAGTGTGCGTCCTAGCGCACCACGGAGAGTCTGCCTGAGCCTGAGCCAAGTCCCTGCCTGTTTTCTTTAATGTTTCTTAAGCTGAATTTGCAAGAAGGCTCAGATGATTAAGAATTCACTGAAACGGTTTCATTTCCTGGCTCTGAATGTGTTGTCATTTTAAACAGGTGGCTCCACAGTACACAAGCCATTTGTTAATGGGACAAATGGACACAATACTTTTTCCACACACAAAAAAGAAATATATGCTGAATTAACAAGAAGCCCAAATAATCAAGAATTTGTCATAGACAGTATTTCACAAAGTTTGTAACATTTCTTTTCACTCAACAAGTCTCAAAATAGCATGCTTTTTTTAAAAGGGACTTTTAAGGGTGATATTGTGGTGACTAGTGTGTTCACAAACATCCACTGAAGGTAAGAGAGCTCAGACGCATTATTTGCATTAAAATGAATCACATGATGTGACCCAGGACACATTGTGTGCACACTGCTGGAAAAAAAAATGTGGTCACATGCCGCCCAGACCACCTACAAATGTGATCTGATTGAGCAGATCTCACATGCGTCCTGGGTGTGTTCACACCTGGACTTAGAGCTGTTCACTTTCGATCAGATCACCCAGGATGCACTTCAGTACCTGACCCAAATCTCTGTCCTCCATTGACTTGACTGTTCTTCAACAGCAAAAATGCTTTTATACAAGACAGAGGAAACAGCTCGGTATCTTCAGTGTTTTCACTGACAACTCAGCAGCTTTGTTGCAGCCATATTGTACAATGTGTTATGTTTGGACTTGTCCAGCCAAGTGGGCTAACAGTCTAGAGGTAGCAACAGCTTAACTCCGCTGGCCTCAAGCCATCTTGCTGTGAATTCTTTCGTCAGTGTGATTCTCTGGCAGAAACTGACCGCTAACAGCTCAGATTGTGGCTTGAGAACTTGCCAGCGCTTACAAATGTAGCAGATCAAAACATTTTACATTTCTATAATTGCGTTTATGGTGGAATCACAAACACGTGCGTCTTAAAAAAACCCTGTATTTTCACGTATGGCTCTCATCCTCTCAGGTGGGTTCCTTCTTCATGATCAACCTGTGCCTCGTGGTCATCGCCACCCAGTTCTCAGAGACCAAGCAGAGGGAGCACCAGCTGATGCAGGAGCAGCGAGCACAGTGTTCGTCCTCGTCCACCCTGGCCAGCGAACCCGGCGACTGCTACGAGGAACTCTTTCAGCTGGTCTGTCACGTCCTCCGCAAGTTCAGGAGGCAAACTGTCGCCTTTTTCAACACCCTGCGGGGGAAACCTCGCGGCTTTCGGGGTGTCGGAAGAGGTAGAGGAGGAGGAGAGGAGAGGGAGCGGAAGGCCAATGGAAGGGAAGGACCCGAGAGGAGGGCAGTGAGGAGGCACGGTATGTAACTGTGAAAATATTTAAAGATTGTAATGTTTAGATTAATGATTTACACACTGACCCTTTGACACCCTCTGTTCGTATCATCTCAGGTGTACCCTGCCCGCACCATAATAAACCCGACCACACTTCCCCCATGGCCCTCACCTCCACCTCTGCCACCGACGGCTGCCCTCAGTGTGCCGCGGCCCTGTCGCTCACCGACGGGGTGGGACCAGTTCACAGTGCGAACGATGAAGCGGAGGAGGGAGCCGTGGAGGAAACGGACAGGGAGGGGGGACATCCAGGTGGTAAGGAGAAGGGCAAGAAAGGCCAGGGTGGTGAAGGGAGACGTGGGTTCTGTAGTCCTAAGAAGAAATGCAGAGAGCTGTGGCACGACACGCGGATGAAGCTGTGGGGAATCGTGGAGAGCAAGTACTTCAATCGAGGCATCATGATCGCCATCCTGATCAACACCATCAGCATGGGCATCGAGCACCACGAGCAGGTACAGACAGCTGCAGCTCTCCGCTTCTGAGCTGCTTAACTGTCCTTAAGTTTGAGAGCTTTTCTCGTTTCTTTTTGTCAACCTCCTTGTTTTTCTCCTCTTTCATCTATTCTCACTATTCATTTCTGCATCACCTGTGCCATTCTCTGTTTGTCTCCTTTCCACAGATGTCTGTCTAGTAAACAGTTTAATCGAGTGTTTTCAGTGTCACAGATGTGTGAACACTCACAATAAGCTCAAACTGTTGTCAGTAAAGACTCAAATTTGTCCAGCACAGAAATGTCCACTGGGAAAGTCCAACCTACCGCTTCTCTTATGTGATTCCTATTTTGCTCGCATGACGATTGATTTGTGCATTGAAATATTACCATGTGTGTTGGAATTAAAGATGAAAATTGTAAGAATTTAAGTTTAAATCATTCAAAAATGAACAAAATTATTAACAGGATGTTTAGAAATGTTAGGTCAAAGATGTCTGGGTATTTTTTGCAGAGATATTTGCTGAAGTGAGCATTCTAACCAGTTAGCTTTGACCCTTCCTGTCTCATAATGCCACATTGTACCTCAAAAGGCAATAGTGGATCACTAGCGTCCAGTCCAGTCCAACAAAACTGACGTGGTTGTCTTGTCGGGTTTGGCTCCTGTCACGCCAGGGCTGACCTCACCATAAACCCTGCTTAGGCTTCCAGTGGTCGACACTGACTGATGCCTGACCTCCTTCACACTTCTCCAATTCCCGCCTCAACTCATCATGTCTTCGTTGTCCCCAGAGTCCAGGTCAAAACCGCTGTAAATTACCGCGGTACTACTACTCCACAGTGCTATGTCTGGGGAAAAAAAATGTTCTGGCTGGTTTATATTTCTTTAAACCAATCACAAACATCTTGTGAGGCATCTTGTTTTGGTGGAACATTTGTATGTGGGGAGGTGAGCCCTTAAAAATGGCTATCAGCATGTTTGTACCATTACCGTTGGTCTTGGAGGCTGTGTTCACTGGGAGACTGCTGAGCCCCGTTCCACTACCCGCTCCCCTGTCCCAGTTCTGGTCCCCATTCCGATGCCGATCCTTGCCTGAAAGCCTCCTCCTGTGTTCCTGTGTTAGCAGTGCTAATGCTGACACCCACTCCGTGCTCTCAGCAGCAGTAGCAGGACCACAAGCTGCACAGCAAACTGAGCTGACTAGCTAATGGCAGCTACAGTTAGCAGCAGTCAGTGCTGACTGGTGACATGATGCCCCTTATTTGTTTGCAGAATGAATTCAACAAGTGGCAATTCTTACATGTTGCACCTATGAAGGACAAAATACAACCAAAATCTTAGCCATGACCTTAGCATAAAAGAATAATAACCCAAAAGAAGGAAAATGTATGTGCCAACTCATTTTAACAACTCTTAGAGTTCTGTGCAATTTGTGTAAAGTTTAGTGGAAACAGTTGAGTGACAGAATTAATACAAATTAAATAGTTGTTTCTCTGTGGTTACATAGTGATCATCATGGTCAAAGTCCAAATAAATGGCTTTATTAAAGTTGCTGGACAACAGTAGAGCTCTGTGGCACAGAGGAGTACGATGTACAGTAGCAGGTGCTGGCAACACTTAACACTTAGTGGGAAAAATTTATGGTTGGATTTAGTCTTTTCATGTATTTTTTCCTCAATAAGAATAATATACAGTTTGCTCGACAGACTTTGTGTAAACATTTTACAAGGTTGGTTTATAACCGTGAAACGTTCAGTCAGAACTTTTCTTTGTCGTCAGTCAGGTGATTTCATTCTATCAGTTCATGTTCATTCTGACTCCTCGGGCTGCTGAGAGGAAAAATAATGAGACCCAATTAGAAACACTCTCGGCTTCTCGAGCTTTTACAACTTTTAGTTGAAAGACAACAGGAACAACAATCTCTTAGCTATATATGTGTGTTTATCCTTAGTGTTTTCTACCCAATTAGCATATGCTAACCTTGTAAATTTATGAATGGGGGAATCCATAGAAGCTAAAAATAAAGGATTTTCCTGTTTAGTACTCTGTAGATGCACAAGCTGCAGCTTCTCTCTGCCTACAGCTGTTTCTGAGCGAACCGACAACCGTGTTGCTTTCAGTGTGAATCCACAGTCTCTTTTAGTGTCTCTCCCTGTCAGTCACTGACCACACTCCTACGCGATGTAAACCTCTCTGTGTCTTTTCCTTCTGTCTTTATAATGCCCCGTATAATACGATTCTCCAGCAAACAGGACAGACGTTTGTCTTCTCAGGTTAGGCAGCAGGATATTGGCAGGGCCATCAGAACGTTATCACACCTTTGGTTCAGATCACACTCACCAAGATCTCCAAGCAATTAAAAAAAAAAGATGCGTCATGCTTTCTTTTAACTTCAACTTTTTCCCCCCATTTCCTGTCTCTTTCTGTCGCTCTGCTTTGTACACTCTTTGTCTTTCTATCAATATTTCTCGCTCTTGCCATACCATCGCCCACTCACGCCTGCCACCGCCGCAGTGGTGGGTCGTCTCTCATCTCAGGGGCGGCTAAAAATAGAGAGAGACAGAACGAGAGAGGCAGACAGACACTTTGCTCCTTTAATGGGGAGGAAATAGCGAGCTGGAATGTCTGTGGTTCCGCCGCCTGTTTAGCAAACTGGAGTCTTGCCGCCCTCTGTTTGAACAGTGGTATCAGAGGCTTAATCTGTCTCATCGCTCTGATCCTCATCCTGTAGGAGAGGCGCTTCCACCTGTCCCACTACACCTGTGGACTGTAGGTCTGTTGGTGTGGGATCAGCACATAAACAGTGCGGGGAAAATACCAGCCAAATGTTTGTTTTTTTAAGTTTCTGAGTTGTAGCAGGTATGATTTAAGCCACCAGCCACTTTGGCAGGCAACCAGAGGTAATTTAGAGAACGTATTTCATTCCAAAACAAACCAGTTTGTTGGTGAATAAGTGTTAGATGTGTCTTGGGATGCCCCACACACTTTTTTTTACGAGAGCAAAGACACATTTTGTAGTTATTAAATTAGGACTGTAACAAAGCAGCTCAACAACAAACTAGACATAACTGGCTGTTTGTTTGCCTTTCCAAAACCACAAAACACAAGAGCAAAAGTGTAAGGAATGCATTATCTGCCCTAACTTCTATGTTAGTACAATGTTAGTAATAGTTAGTTATTACAGGTTCCAGGTACAGGTTCCAGGATGCTCTTTGTTGTGAGCGGGAAAAGTTTTGGGAATCAGCAGCAACCGCGATTAACGCTAGTTTCGCTAAACACATTGGTTAGTCCTTGTCTTCGTCCTAAAAACCTCAACTCTTGACGTGTTACATGTGAAAACGTATACTTTGGAAGTAAGAAGTAACTACAGCAGTCTGCAGTCAGAAACAGCAGCTGATGTGTAGCTTTAGCCCTGTTGTTAGTCTTTTAGCTGAATATCCTGAAATGCGTAATTATTTAAAACTCCTTTTTCCAAGACTTTTGTTTAAAAATTAGTTAGCTGGGATCATTAAAATGTTAACCAGGGAGCAGCCAATGCAAGAGCAATTCACATAAGTGAATTGATCTGGAACCTCTTAGTTCATTTTCGATTTCCAAGTGGCGTTATCAACAAGCGCCGACTAAAATGCCTCAGAATACAATTGGATAGACATACAACCAATCAGATCAACGAAACATGTGACATAAATTAAACTTCTGTCAAATCCTGTTTGAGGTACAGCAAACACATCATTCTGACAGGACAGTACTGACACAAAAGCGGATTTAACAGAACGTTCCACATTAGCGGCAGCCACCTCGGTTGTTAATGAAAATCCTCTGTCCTCTGTCGACTGGACATCTGTCTAAATAGGAGACATACTGTACTGTTCCTGCCAGAGCAAATAAAACATGTTCTTGCAGATTAGTCTGACTTCAACTCACGAAGCTAACATTTAATTAGCCATCTAGCTGCAGCTGACTAAAAAAAACAAGTTGTCATTTCAGCCAGCAAAATTAATCATTGCTGTCCAGAAATGAGAAGCCTGTCTTTGTCCACATCTCATATAACAGAACTATTTTGAGTTGTAAATCTGCCACCATTATTGTTGTAAACAGTTAGTCAGATGTTTGCAGTTGAGAAAAGTGTGCAAATGATTTGATTTGGTTTGATTTAGTAGTTTTTGAAACTGTTCTGAAAGTCTGAGATGAGATTTTGTAATGTTAAAAGTTCTTTTATAGAATCAAGTCTTAGTTTAAATGATTCCCATCAGTGTCAAATGCAACTCGAATTGCTCTCAACATCACAAATATGATCTTGATTTTTTGGATGCAGTTGTCAGAACACGAAGTTATTGTCTTAGAGGGGGCATTAGATGCTACAGTGGCATCATTTGCATTACTGCAAACACAAGGCTGTACCCCCCCCATCGAACAGGATGGACTGCTCAAGTGAGAAGACACTTCAGAGAATTCAACAGCTGTTTGGGAATTAATAATGCAGCAGCATGATGGGCACTTTGGAGATTTGACAGGGATGGATAGAGATCAAACAACACCGCTAAATGATTGTCTTTCTCTGCCAAATTGTCGAGATTAAAACAGAAGGAAATTACCGGATTGATGTTGCGGGGGGGCAGCCATGGCTGCAGTCAAAATATCCAAAAAACACCCACATACTCAGTTTCAGATTCTTTGGGGATGGTTGTCACATGCAAATTGAAATCCCAGCCAGAAACCAAACATATTTGGTAATCATGAGTGTAAGTAGGGCAGAGAATTCAAAGGCAAAATAATAATTGGGTTTTCGAGAACAAAAAAAATCGATCCACAGAGAAAATGTCTTGTGTCTTAGAAAGGAAAATGAGAAGAGTGCTCAAGCATTTGAATTGAGCAGTCACTACGGCCCTGCATCTAAAATGTATGCTGTGGATAAATACAACCTTCCAACCCATACCTGAGGATTATTGAAGAATCAATAGTCACTGTGAAAAACCATAATCAGAAGGCATTATCTGAATTAACCAAAGTTTCAGGTTGAAACATAAGAAAGCTCTTATTAAAGGCGCTAAATACAACATTCAGCCTCATTAGATGTCACCAAACAACTTCACCATCTAAAGATATGGTGGGGTAATGCCTTCCCGAAAAGGGAATGATGTCCCACTTCCTTGTCGGCGTGCGCATGTTCGTGCATACAACCATACACAAGTGTGCAACTAACTTAATCATATTACAGTACACTAAATGTGTTTCTGAAAACATTTTAGGCAAGAAATAGATGATGAAGTAAAAGAATATTGAGCTATTTCTGATCAACACTGCTTAGTTTGACAGTTTGAGTTTCAGGAGTCAGTTTCCATTGGAAACAGTGGTGTCCAGAAGGGAACCCTAGAAACTCTCTCAAGATTTGTACATGTTGTTTATTTATTGTGCACATTGTACAAACTAATTATGTGTGACAGTGCTTTGCCTTCTGGGTAGGTTTAGGGACAGAAGACGCATGGCTAAGGTTAGGGAAAGATCATAGTTTTGGTTAAAATTATCCCTCTTGTGAGATCTTTTGCAGGTCTGGTTTTCCCCTCTAGACATGTAAGGCAGAATGGTGGTCACCCGGTCACAGTCCTTCTCGTTTTCCAACTTAAAAGTCACTAAAATGTGTTTCTGACAACATTTTAAGCAAGAAGTAGGCAATTGAAGTTATGTGAGCAGTGCTAAAAAACAAAGCACTCAGAAGCATATTTTGGTGCACAGTTTAGGTGCAATTTGAGAAAGATTGTTTGCCAGGCGGCTGTTATTTTGTGCTGTGCTTGGAAACAGAGCTTCCTGATTAAGCTATCAAGTTAGGCACTGGTAATAAAATATGACTCAGGATTCTGTAACTGCACTGCCTATTTTCTCGCCTAAAATGTGCAGTTCTGCACACATGGCTGACTCTGATAAACAGAGAGGCTCGGATAACACCATACACACACGACTTCATTCTCTGCTGAGGATGCCATCAGTCCAATATATCTTTACAAAGCGCATACGTTTGCTGAGACTGAATCTTGTATATTGCACCTTTAAAGATATTTGATAAGAAATGTATTTGTTTCCTCTGCTTTTAGCATCAACACAGGGAGAGAAATGAGAAGAATTTGGGTTTGTTATGATTTCCATTATCACATTATTGATATTCATGCACGATACCAGAGCAGTGACTTTGTGTTTTCAACCAGCACAGGAGGAGGGGAGGTGAAAAGGTGTGGCATTAACAGGGGTCAGACTCGCTATACATCAGATGCTAAAAGCACTGGAGTAGTGAAAAGGTTAAAAAGGCTGAGCTTGTTGCATAACTTCATGAAATTGTCCACTTACAGCAAAAATCCTATCAGTAAACAACAAAATGGGTTTGTCATCACCTTCCGAAATGACACTCATAACCATTACAGAAATGGTTTGTGTAAATGTTGTCTGTCTGTTGCTTTTCAGTTGAACTTTGTTAAGGTTAGGGAAAGATCACAGTCATGGTTAAAAGGAACTTACAATTACCTGTCGGTACATCTGTTGCGGGTCTGTCCATCTTGGTAGAAGGATCCCTCCTCTGTGGCTTTTGAGGCCTGAGGTTTCTTCCGTTTTTGCTCCTTAAATATATTTTTTTGGGTCAAGAAGCAAGCTGCCTGTTAAATGTTAACTGCAAAAAAGGTAATTACACTGTGCTGGAACAACCAGCAAGCAGACTTCGCAAAAACAAATACGCAGGAACTTATCAACACAATGGAAGATGTGTACTTACAAGTTAACTCTCAAAGTTACAAACTACCACGTCAGAGTCCCGGTCCGAGCCACATTAACGTTAAAACACCTTGGTACTGTATTCCCCAGTTGTCAAACTGGCCTCTGTCCGTCTCAGAGGCTGTGTCCCAGCCCAATAGGACTGCTAATTGAACTAAGTAGCACAGTTAGGCAGCAGTGCGCCGGTGATTACAGTGTTACAAGAGAAAAGGTCTGTGTTGCAACAGTCCATTTGGTCTAATGGCGAGGCGCAGCTCCCAAATGGAGTTTGAGGTGTTTTATTTTTTCTCTTCAACTAACAGATAAATGGAAATGTCTGAAACTACAGTCCTTTTTATACTGGACAAAAAACCCCACTAACACCCACCCTAGATAGTTAGGGTCACTCCCGGGTCAAATGCCTCTGCAGTAGTCACAGTTATTTATCGGCTTCAGCTCTGATTGGCATTACATCCAGGTGGACATGCTAATTTGCTCTCCTTTTCAGCAGAGGCAGTGAAAGCTTGTCACCTCTGTCCATAACTTTTGCGACTCTTTTGCTCCTTTTTCATACACGTGTGCTGTTTTGACTCGGCTCGTCAGGAGTTTGCACCCACTTGAAGGTGTGCATTTAGCTCCAGCATGTAGTTGAGCACCTGAATGGTGGATAAACGTTTTACTTCCTACAAATTCCTCACAATAAAAGTCTCCTTGTTATATTGTTGTCTAAAATCTTTTATTGTGAAGCCCCGTAATGAAGAAATGTTGGGTTTTCATCAGCAGCAACTTAACTTGACTCTAAAGCAGGTGACTTGGAAATACAAACAGTGATGCAAGAGAGAAACTAAACCACAGAGATTCAGTCAGAAGCTACAAAAGTACTGAACCGAGACTTTTTAAAACCTGTCTCTCTCTCTGCTCTCCTGCACAGGCATGAGTTGAGTCTCTGCAAAATGATACAAGTATAGAACTGAAATGTGCTTGTTACTTCTTACTTTCGTCTTACCTGAAGATAGTGGACAAGTGCAAAGAAGACATTAGTAGCAGACAAACACAGCCTATTTCTGGGCTTTTCCAGTTTTAGACTCTTCTCACTGACTAACAGTTTAACTGACTATTAGGAGGCAGCCATAATTTTTAGGTTTTGTTTCATATCAGACTACTGAGGTTGTTGTTTTTTTTAGTTTTCCTTTGTTTTTTTTCACACACTGCTCACTCTTCTAAATCAGTGGTGAATCCTTGGTATGATATCATATCCCCCACTCTTCTTATTTTATCCCATACATCAGCCGACCGGAAAACACAAGTCTTTAGATCTGTTCCCAGGTCTGCAGTAATGAGACTGCAGTAATGGATCTCCAGGGGCTGCCGACACTGTTTGGCTGGTCTGCAAACAGCGGTCAGCCGTCGCATCGTTACCGACACTGGTGGGCACGCATCATTAGCCCGTGTTCTCACACAGCTAAACACTCATTAGTACTGACAAACACACACACACACACACGTACACACATACAGACATGCAGCAGTACAAACAGACACACACATGCACGCTGACAGACATGCAAATGCAAAACACACAGCGCTCATTGATTCTGAGGCAGTGAAATGTCAGAAGCGTCATCGCTGAAGTTACAGAGGAGCTCTGTGGAATAGTGATGTGCTGGAAATCATGATCGGGCCAAATTTAGCTCTTTGTGTGTGCGTGTGTGTGTGTCTGCGTGTGTGCGTGCATGTGTGTGTTATTCCTTATATCGAGCAAAGTCAGACAGAAACAGAAAGACATAGAGAGAGAAGAACTCAAACAGTGTCAGAGACAGCTGTAAAAAGACAGACATTGATGCACATTAACAGCATGAGACTGACAGCAAGTAAAAGAAACTGAAATATATATATACATATATATATATATACATATATATATATATATATATATATATATATATATATATATATATATATATATATGTTGTAAAGGCACCATATGGTGGAAGGCGAAAAATACATACATCCAACAGCTCCTGCCAGTGTTCACATGTTGATAATACTGTGTGGAATTACTGGCAGTGTGTTCAATTGCTATTTTTATCATTCTCACAGAAATTTAACAATTGCTTTGCTGGTGCAACCTCCTAGACTGGATGGATGTAGGGGGAGACCAGGGGCTATTACAGCAGGGGACCATTGTAACACACTAAATTCCTCTAATCAGAAACAAGACACTAGAATGATGACATTTACTCTGCACACGCTCAGTAGGATTCTCTCTCTGCTTGTGGAACAGAAGGCATCTATGGTTTTTGCAATCCAGTTTAGATGAAACCATGCCCACTTCTGCATGATGCAGCTTATGACAGCCAATCAGAGTCCGTGGCTCTGAAGGCAGCTGAAAATGGCCACTTTTAGCACCGAATTTCATGAATTTACTGTTTTTGTAATGACAAACATTCATAAAAGTTAATTTGGAGTGAGATAAGAGTTTCAGTTAGAATAGAAGGTGTTTCATGTGTAGCTCTGGTTGCATCTGTGTTTTTTGTGGTTCATTTGTGAAATAAACAGTCAGTGGCAGAGCTCATACAGCAGGGTTGTGAGATGTAGTTTGCCCGGCCTGCTGCTTCTCTTCACCTACAGCGGCAGCCCTCCCTGCAGACACCCAGCCTGTCCACTCTGCCTCGCTCAGAGACACTCTGGCAGGTAAGAGCCGGTCCCGTCGAGGAGTGATCTTGAGAAGCAGCAGGCCAGGTGAGAGGGTCTGACACAGCACAAAGAGGTCAACGTGTTTACCGGGGAGACTGCAGCTCACAATCAGTTATATCAGCCCCATGGTTGGCTGTTTGTTTAAACCAGCGGCAGAAAAACAACCTGCCAGCCTGGCATAGTTGTCATATACCGCCAACACTTTCGTCATCCAGAAGTGGGCTGGAAATCATCTAAACTGGGTTGGAAAATGATAGACACGAAACAGAGCAGGATTATTTCACCTCAGCAGAAGTTTTCAACCAACAACTGACTCTGAGGTATCAGAGTTACTTTTGGATTTTTCTTCAACTGTCTGAAGCTGTGTTTCCCAAACTTTTTTTTTTTTCCTTGGGACACCAATTTATTTTATTTTTTTTAAAATGACTAACCATCACCACCCAAGTCCCAATAAACCTCATTAATAAATTCTTTATTGAAAACAAAAACATGTTAAAACTTTAGAATTGAGAAATAAATGAATTTAGGCTGAGTTAACAGGCCATCTCATTGTTTTTATTTCCTAAAAAGTAAAATCTCCTGTGACCCTCCTGTGGGTCCCGAGTCCCGACCCACTGTTTGGGAGTGACCGGTCTAAAGTTTAGATTATGAAGAATTTACTTTACTTTCATATCATAATGCTAATATAGACGTCACTAGCTAGTGTACAAGATTTTAGCAGGAGGTACAGTGACCCCAAGCCACATGGCCCAACGAAAGCAGAAAATTAACATATTTCACTCAATTTAAATGCAGAAATACTTTTAAATCAATGAATTACTTAGTGCACATATATGTTTGTTATATCAAAAGATGACTTGTGTATTTTAAGTAATCTGTGATTTATAAAGGAAAATGTAAAAAACATGTTACACTTGCCCCCGGGCTCCCCGAGTGTAACATCAAATCTCTGGAGCAAAAATGTCTTCACGTTTGTCTCCAAGGTGTAAAGAGAAAAGTGTTGGACCTTTTTGATGGCAGCATATGCGACATCCATAATTGATGACAACATGTGTTGTGTTTTGTTTGCCTGCTACCTGCTGCTGTGTTGGAGCCGGGTGGACAGTAGGGATGCGGACAATATTTGAACAAAGCATCGGCTATTTTACTCCGCGTCAGTGTATTTGTCTGTAATCTTCTCAAACTGTGGCCAACCAGCACAGTTTTCTGGTTCTCTTTGCTGACAGCAGTGCATCTCTGTGTGAGTGCAATTGTGTGAAAAAAGCTCTTGTCCTTCTCCTTGCCCTTTCCGCCGTTCGATCCATGGCGAGCAAAATGGCTGATAAGTAGACAAAGTGATGAGGAAGCACAGGAGAGAGCAGACCAATAGATAGATGGAGAGAAACCGAACCGAACCATCCTTTTCACTTCTTGCCAGAAATAAACATTTTAGTCTTGCTGTGTGAGCATGTGTAAATCTGCACCCTACAGTGCGTGTGTGCCTGAGTGACGCTAGATGATAGCCTTATTTCCTCTCAGTATTGATTGACTGGGACTGCTGGATATTTGTGGAAATTTAACAAAAAGGGAACATGATGTTCTTGCTGATAATGTCTACATTCACATTTTATTTTATTTTTCTGTTGTACTGCGTCTCATTTCCTCTCGTATTACCCCGTTACTCCTCATTTCCCTTTCTCTCGCCTGCTTTCCATTTCATCTGTCAACTTTATGCCCTCAGTTTTTTTCTCCTTTAGCTTAATTCCTAATTATTAGTCATGCCAGTGCTCAAAGCAGGACTGTATGAAATTGCAAACTTGATCAGCTGGTATGCAGGTTGTTCTGTTTGTCCTTCTTACTCGCCCAACAAGTTATGTCATGAAAAGTTACCTCAAAAACTAATGACCAAATCCCTTCCAGTATGCTAACTGTGCTAATGTTAGCAACATACTAAAATATGATTGTTATGAAGCAAAGTATTAGTAAGTTAAGTTAACTCTATGCACACTAACATGCTACTGTCAGTGTCAGCCTGTAAACATGTTCTCATAGCAGCGTTTTAAATGTTAGCTGACATGCTTACTGTTAGTATTTTAATGTACAGTACTAATTAGCTTTTTAGCAAGAAGCACCTAAGAGCTGCATGCAAACATGAAGCACAGCATGTTGTTATTTTTTCTTTTTCTGTCTTTTTTTCCCCTTATTTTTATGTATTTTTTTGCAATAAAATTGTGGTAGCAAGTGAAAATTGAAAAAAAAAAGTGGTGTTCTTTTTGGAAATTATTTATTAAAAATGAAAGGGCACTTGTTCCTTACTAAAAAGGTTCAGGATCACACAAATTCTAACAAAATATGCTTTAAGAAGTGCACCTGGGAGGTACTCCACAAAACAAAAGCTAAATCTTTTTTTGGAGCTTAAACTCAGTCAAAACAGCAAGTGGAAAATTCTAAAATATTAAAGTGCACAGAGCATCGATAAATGTATCGACGATGATAAGCCTGTGTTCTTCGCAGTACCTGTGACAACATAAAAATATTGGAATACAAAAAAAAAGGCAGATAATGAAACATTGAGTCAGTTCATTGAAATTTGTGCAGGGGACTGCTTCAATTGGTGGAACTGCGGTAAGCTAGTTTGCAGAAAAGTTGCAGTGATTGGACATAATTGCAAAATTCATGTAGGTTGGTTAAATTTGCATTAATTGTTGTGATTGCAACATTTCTAACTTCCTGGCGGGACTCATAAGGTTGTTATTAAAGCAGAAAAATAGTAGATATAAAAGTAACTTTGCAATTTACTGTCTCTAAGTGGTAAAAAAAAATAAAAATAAAAAAAATAAATGCGTGGCTACAAACCAAAGAGCTCAGCTCTTAAATACCAGCTGATATAATTACTACAATTACTGTCTTAATCAGCTGATTGTCAAAGGGGGACGTCTACGCTCCACAGTCCAACACTCCCAATTCATCACAATAAAAGTTAATATCAAAATCATAAGTTTTGGCTCGAACATAGCTGTCAGGTCAGTTATCTCTAATTTTTTCATTCATCCAACACTTGTTTGTAATTAGCCTCACAGCTATGTAGGTATATACTGTACATGTTTTTCTGCCTTAACTTTCTTTCTTCTTTCCCCCTTCCTTTAATTCTCCTTCTTCTATCCTCTCTCTCTCCTCTTTTTATTTGTCGTTACGCTCTGTCAGCCAGATGAGCTCACTAACGTCCTGGAGATCTGCAACATCGTCTTCACCAGCATGTTCTCCTTGGAGATGATCCTCAAACTCACTGCATTCGGTTCCTTCAGCTACCTGAGGAACCCCTACAACGTCTTTGATGGCATCATCGTCATCATAAGGTAACTGCATGGCATACAGTAAATATCCTGGATATACAAAATTTTGACAGGAAGAGTGTGTGGGGGGAAAAAAAAGGGAAGCGGCTTTTGAAAAATAAAAATACTGACTGATGTAATTGAGGCAGCATGCTTTTTTTTCAGTCTGATATAGTGGCCTGGAAAGAGATGCTGCAGTTAAATTATTCATGTCATGCTTTGTGTCAAATTGTCATCTGCGTTCTACATCGGTTGAAATGTACCACCTGTATGCATTTGGATGCCAAAGCGTCAGACAGCAGCAAACACGTTTTGTCTTTTGTTGTGTGTGCCCAGAGCTTCAGGTGAACGGCTCTGCCTTTGATCTGTAGCGTTTTTCCCCCCCAATTCATCTGGCTGAGCGCCTTTGTCTGTGATCCCCATTATAATCCTGAGATCAAATACACATCAAAGCAACTAAAACTGAACAAGATCAAATGTGCAGCCCGTCACAGAAGATACATGTTGATTGAACATATCTACATCTGTCTTCTTATTTCTCGCTCCACCACCAATTTCCCCCCCTCTTCATCTATCTGAATGTCCTCAGCTATTCACGCCGGAGATGCTCTGTAAAAGTGCCCCTATTCAATCTTTTCCGACGCGAAGCCGATGCTATTTTGATGCGCTGAGAGGAGCCTTTGATAAGCACCTCCATTAGAGGACAAATTTCTTTAAAGCCAGATTTTCCACCGGGGAATGGTTCTTCTCCGCTCATGACAAATGCCCACCGGAACTCAAAGAAAAGATAAAACTTCTGCGATCCCTCTTCTGAGGTTGTTGTGCAGCAGCAAACAGCAATTAACAAAGTCATTAAGTATTTAAGAAGAGCTTGATTTATAATGTCCAAAATGTAAGTAACCTTCTAAATGGACACATTAATTACTGCAAGATAAGATGCACCGAGAATCCTTTATGTTTCCCGTGAAATGGTAATGAATTCAGCCTTTTTCATTTTGTCAGCGTTTTTCTTAAAGGGTGACTCCACCGTTAAAACTCCCACTCCTAAACAGGAATGACATAATACGGAGCGTTGATCCCCTCCCCTCAGAAACCTGCGTCAGGTTACGAGGGAAAACGTTTTTGGGAAGCTGCACAAGTTCAAACTTCACAGGAAGTTGCTCAAAGTTCAGTTCACAGAGATTAAAATGAACTGGCTCACATTCATAGTTCACAAATTTACATTTTTTAATTAAAATGAACTAGTTCATGATTTTTGTATTAATTTTAGTGGCCAGAATAACAATTTATAACAATTTGAGAAGGTTTTCACACTACAGCACACAGCAGACTTGAACACACACATCCTTGTTGAAATTTCCAACAGGGAACTTGGAAATTACGGCCTTCCAAGTTCAAAGTGAAGGCGCCATAATGTATGAGAAAAACAGAAGGTGAAGAGGGAGAGAAGAGACGGAGGAGACGAGCGAATCTCTCCGTCTGTCACCGTTAACAGACTCCAGTCAGCTGTTCAGCCAATCAGACACTTCATGAGTCTTATCAGCTGATGATGTAGCATTACTGTCCCTTTCAGGAGTGAACAGGGTCATGTTCACGTTCACCAGCTGCAAACAGATTCATTCAGTTCACCCTTCACCAGAAGCATAAGTATGCTTGTGAATATGCACTCTTTTAGCGTGTTCATGTACAACACTGGCCACAGAATGATATAAACACTTCAAAAAAAACAAACCAAAAAAGTAATGGACCTGCCCTTAAAGTTTTTGGGGAAAAAAGAAGACATGTCTTGTGCTCATTCCAGTGTGTATATGACTAATCTGTTGGGCTACAAAAGTTGAGCTTAAAATCAAAATAAAATCACTTTACATTCAAAGGTGAGAGTCTGATGATCACTTTCTCTTAGTTGTAGATTACTTTGGGCTCGATCGCTAAGCAAGAGAATAGGACAACTGAAAAGAACAGTGTTAAACAGGATAGACTACAGTGCCTGAGGGTGGAGGGGGTGACGGGGTCCTGATTGATCAGCGAATTTCCTGATTACTGACCAGGTGTACAGTTCAGATAGGGGAGTTTGGTGTAAACCAATTATTTTGCTGGCCTGATTAGTTATGTGGGAGAGATTTGTTGTGTCCTTGGTGGTGGGGGTGTTACACCAAGAAAAGTCAAGTGTGAGGTCAGGGTAAATTCAATAAATCCCTGTTTAACCCTGTAAATCACAGTTAAAACATGAAAATTGGTATTTTTTTAATACATTAAAGTATTATGTGTGGGCACCCTAGCTAAGTTGGTAGAGCACGCGTCCCATGTACTGAGGTTATCAGTCCTCTGCAGCAGCCAAGGGTTCGATTCCAGCCTGCAGCCCTTTACTGCATGTCATCCTCCCACTCCCTCTCCCCCCCATATCTTCAGCTGTCCTACTAAATAAAGGCATACACTGAATAACTTTGAAAAATATATGCTGTACTCTGATATAAGAAATTATATATTAGTAAACAAGAAGGGCCACCACAAAAATTTTTTTTTTTCTTAGATTGTCTGATGCTTACATTTGTCTTTCTTCAAGTGTAATTTGGCATCAATTTTCTTTACGCTGGGGAACTAATTTCTGTGACTGGCTGCAAAAAATGTACAACTCACTTCCTGTGGACACACAACATCCAGAATAGACCTTTTTCACAGCAGCCATTGACATGAAACAGTAGGATAAACACGTATGTTACCAGTGGTACTAACTAAGATTCTGCTTCATTAAGGTCAAACAGAGTCAGAGTGCTGCTATTGTGCCGGCTGGCTCACTGGAAAGGCCCTGCTACACGGAACAAGACCCTAACTAGTATCATTGGTGAAAGCTGTGTTTACCCGACTATATCATATCAATATGGCTGCTATGAAAAAGATAAATTCAGCACTATCCTAGGAAATCCATTCATACTGGACAAATCCAGACCTTACATCCAGTACCAACACATAATGTAGCACCGTGTTCCATTCAGTATGTACTCACCACTATGCGGACGGGCATGTGGCCAACTTGACTGAAATGATCACCTTTCTTACCAAAACCTATAACCAGTTTCTTCATAATATCAGTGTTCTTGTCTGAAACACCTGCCATTTCGAACAAATTTAAAACCTCTTTCTTTAGTTGAACCCACTGACAAAAATAAAGATGGGTGCCACGTCTCCACTTCCACCCACTGCAGTCATTTTGTGCTGGAGCCTGTGCAATAGTGACAAGCGTTGGGGCCGCACTTCCAAGTTCCCGCCGTATGGGCTGTCAATTATAATGTGAAACCTGCTTTTTACAGCTCCAAATAACTAACCAAACATAGTCATAAAAATGAGCACTTGAACATACATTAGTGTGAGAAGAGCTACCTAAAATGACAGAAACAATGTTAGAGAAATAAGTATTTGATGTCTATTTTGATATTTTAGTTTGGCCCATGTCATATTTATTAAAATGGAGAGAGTTTGGTTTATGACCTATACTGTAGCCAGCCACCAGAGGGCAGTCAAGATGTTTTTGCTTCACTTTTAGGGAGCTCTCATGTCCACTCTGTACATATCAATGGTTTCACCTCTGTTGAATATCTATGGTGGTGGAGTAAAGCAGGCATTTATATGTAAATGTTGCAGATTAATGCTTCAAATTTGGCACTCTTGTTCGTTCATGTTTGGTTGCTTGCTCGTCTTTGTTTCTCTTCTCAGCGTGTGTGAGATTGTCGGGCAGTCTGACGGTGGTCTGTCTGTGCTGAGGACCTTCAGACTGCTCAGGGTGCTGAAGCTGGTGAGGTTCATGCCGGCTCTGAGGAGACAGCTGGTGGTCCTCATGAAGACCATGGACAACGTGGCCACGTTCTGCATGCTGCTCATGCTCTTCATCTTTATATTCAGGTAAGGATACACATGCGTACATGCATACAGCATATGTGCAGTTGGCGTTCTGATGCAAATCGTAGTTGACAAGCAATCTATCTGTGCCATCTCCTGCTCCTCATTACCTGACAACTCTACCGAGGGACTGGTAGAGAGGTGACTATGAGAGAGAGCATTGTTTCATCCTGTTCTTTTATGTGTGTTTGTATGTGCGATCTTCTGTCTTTTTTCTTTTTTCGAGTCCTGTGCACCTGCTTAACAGCTGCCACTGAAGCGCAGAAGGTCACAGTGTTCCGTAGCAGCTATTAACCCTGGGTGCAAAATAACGAGCAGACACTTGAAGATCTGGTTAGAATTTAACAAGCAGACACTTAAAGAACTGGAGCAACGTAACAAGCAGACATTCGAAGGCTCTCGAGTACCGACGGAGCGGCGCTCTGAAGGCCCAAAATGTCTTTCAGTGAGCAATCATTGGCCGTTGTCCTCACCGTCTTTGTTTCCTCCCCTCTCAGATTCGCCCTCCACTCGAGACGGTTCTTGTCATTTTACTTTGTAAAGGGATGTGAAAAGAAATGACCCTGTGTTAATCACAATACACATTCAAAAACTCTGTTTGTGATTTCAGACACATACATATACACGGTCAAATTGCTGTGGTAAGAACTTATTTTGATACTGTTCTACTTATGTTCTGAGCTGCTATTATAAGAGTTGTATTCTGTGTGTTGATGTCACTTTTTAAGTGGCGTGTGCAAGTGTAAGGTGTGCTCTGAAAATGTCACATCCCAGCTACATTTGCTCACATCATGTATGCTTAACTTCAGGTAAATTGTCAGTTTGATAAAACAGTTTTTTAAAAAACATCATCCATGACAAATGCTGTCATATTTTACCATCACAGCTGTCAAAAGGAAATTGCGTCAGTTGGTCAGTTGTGTTCAGTTAACTGCACATCAAAACACCCCTTCCATTACTTTCATTGCAGTGGCAACAAGGCCACTGGAGTAGATGTCATCTTATGTAACCAGGCTTTAGGGTTCAGTCATAATCAGGTTTATTCCTTGTTTTCTTCATTTATCTCAATTATCACGGCAAGAAAGTGTTTAGTTGCAGCCAGTGCATAGAAAACGACCGAAAAGAGCGTTTATAAAATAAGGAGTTGTGACAAAGAAAAGCCTTAATCATTGAAAGTCTTCCCACGAATCGACCCTTTTAATGCCAACATCATGGTTATGTTGCAGTGTTTGCTGGAGGTGAAACAAAGAAAAAAGTGGAGGCAAACACAAATCACTTAAGAGAAGCAGACCACAGAACCAAGCGAAAATGTCACCTTGCTGTGTTGTTGCCTGTCAGAAGTTTTATCGTATACCAGCTGTTACTGCCAGTCAACAAAACCGAAGACCACAATGGGTAAACGCATCAAGGCGATAGCTGGGAGATGTGTGCGAACCACAACAAAATAAACAAACTCATGAAATGTCAAGAGATGTAACATCTACAGGCTTTTTCTCTGTCTATCGTCCTCCAGACTCAATGCACCATCCTCCGACCCAGTGGGTGTGTGCTGTTTCGCTGAGTGTGTCTCAGAACAGCACGTGTCTCTCATGCAGACCATTAAATTAGCAAAATGAAATGACAAAACTTGTCCAACCAAACCAACTGGACATAAAGTCAGCCAGTTGACAGTTGTTGGTTGTTGAGTGACTGTATATATTCAAAGGAAGAGAAACAAGCTAACAAAATTTGCTAGTTAGTCTTCGCTGATGTCTTTTGGGAATTGTTTTGCCTCCAGCCCTCCACCTGCTCTGCCCACAAAAAAAGTGTCATCTTGTTAACCAACAGATAAGGGGTCTATAACGCTACAAAGACCTTGTATTCATCGTGGCTCAAAAAAATAACCAATGGTTAATTATCAGTCCAGTACATCAGATGATACATTTTCTGTGTGTACTGTGTTTTCAGTCAAATTTCAGTAATAAGGACTAACACAGTATTGCGAGTGGGTATGTCCACATACACTAGATGTCACATTTTTATTATTGCTAACTTGACCGTGAGAATGACGGTGGATCTTGTGTTGCAGTATCCTGGGGATGCACATCTTCGGCTGCAAGTTCAGTCTCAAGACAGAGACCGGTGACACAGTGCCAGACAGGAAGAACTTTGACTCTCTGCTCTGGGCCATTGTCACTGTTTTTCAGGTAATCAACAACACATCACTGTTTGGATAAAGCAAGCATGAAAACACACTAGCACACATCTCTACCTACGTTTCTCTATATATGCAGATGACTCACACATATTTCTTAAGATTCAGTGCATTTGAAGCATATTAGAACTCTGTAACCTTCAGTATGTTCTGTTTGTATTGCTGTGTAATTAATTTAATTAATCTCTACAACATATCTGCGTATGAATTTTTGCGTATGAGGTTTTGGTATTGGAAATCTTCCGGTTTCTGCAAGCAGTCCAATCATCATGCATAGCCGATATGCAGTCTCAGAAACCTTTTGACAATCACCTGACGAAGATTTAGCTTTTTATTAGCCTTCTGCAGATTTATCTCTGTTCATATGCAGATATCTAAATAGAGATTAACGTCCAACCTTCCCGCATCTGAAGTTGTTAATAGGAATCGTGAACAATGACGAAGAGGAAGAGGGAGTCTTTGCCCGGATATCTGTTATTTGAAATATCCTCTGGCTACACCAAAAGCCCGAAAACATTTCCCATTGCTCTCAGAGGTTAAACAGCTGTCAGATGATAGCTGTTGGGTTCCTAGACTGATATTTAGTTAATGAATCTTTTCTACTTTTATACCGTTAACACCTGTATGTTTATCTATATTTATCTATGTGATTCTCTCAGATTCTGACCCAGGAGGACTGGAACGCGGTTTTATACAATGGTATGGCAGCCACGTCACCGCTGGCTGCTCTTTACTTCGTGGCCCTCATGACCTTTGGGAACTACGTCCTCTTCAACCTGCTGGTGGCCATCTTGGTTGAAGGCTTTCAGGCAGAGGTGAGGAAACGAACAGCCAAGTTTTGCCACATGGCTTCAAACTGCGGGAGTCGTGAGCTTGTTTCCAAACTTTAATTTAGTCGTTGATGATTGAGGTGGCCGGGCTAAGTTTGTTGATTTTATTCATCACTGTTTTAAGAATATTAAGAGGTTCAATCTGCATTGGGAGAGGTGAAATATTTCAAATTATCACTGACATGTTTTGCCCTCTAACAGCAACCAAGGAAATGAAGTAAATCAACAAGCTCTTTGCCTTATTATTATTCAATAATTTACCCTAAACAGGTGCCAAATGTCATGTGGAAATCTTAATTTGCTAAAACATGACTTGTAAACTGATTATGTAGAGCAACTCTTGTAGTAGCCATGAATTGCATAAACTTTCAAACTTAGATAGTGCTTCTATGTTTAGCTTGTCTCCGTCCATCCACCCTTTTATTCTGCACGCAGCGTCCTCTCCTATGGACAGCTGACATCCATCTGTCTGTGTTTCTCAAAGGCTAAAGACTTTAACCTTTGGCAGTGACCTTCGCAGCTAAAATAAGCCCGGGCTGGTCATCAACTGGGATTCTGATTCTCATAATTACACGACTGAGCAGACTGACATGCATAGAGTTAGAAATGATGAAACTCTCATTGCTCAAATATAAACTGAACCTTTAGCGCTCATGTAGCATGTCGTCTTTTAACCCCTCGCATCTTGTGAAACTCAATATCCTTCATTGTTGAGAAGTGAACGGGAATGTCTTGTATGAGCAGGGAGTTTTTGTGAGATACGAAAAGCAATATAATAAAAGTTTGCATATACAAAGTTAATTAACAACCCCCATTAGCCTCTGCAACATACTGCTTGTTTATTTGTCTACTTATTTAAAGGTGATGCCATGTCCAGGGGTCCACATCTAACATACAATACATACCTCATGACATGAATAAACATTTATGGCATTAATTTACATAAAAAGTACATCAATATAATCGATACATTAAGCCAGTTAACACTGTACATGTATTTATGTGAAAGTACTTTTAAAAATCAATATGTGAGTGATTAAAATTCTTAAACAAAGAGAATCATGCAACTTATACGAAGCAAAACACAATATTTAAAACCGGCACATTGTCCTGTTCAGTCTGTCGTCTGCACGCCAATGAAAACCTCTGCATAGTCTTTTAAAAGGTTAATTAAATTTTTACTAGGAAAATATCAAGAGGTAAATTATTGCAATTTACTATGGCTCCGTAAATAACAGTTTCTCTTAAGAATTAGTCCTTGATCTTGGTAACGATTTCCAGCAAATCCAGCAGTAAAGTATTTATCCAAATAGAAATGTTGAGTTAATAGTACAGCTGAGCAGTGTTGCTCGGCTCAGCGGTGAGCCTTGAGAGGTTGGAGGGCAACTTTTCGGTGCTTTTTCTATTAGAGCAGCTCAGAGCAAGTCCGGCAGGCTTGTTTTGTGCAACTTGTAGTTTTGCTAGGTTTGTTCTGGATGCAGACAACCATACTGCTTAACAATAGTCCAGGTGGCACAAAATTAATAATTTAGACACTTGGCACAGTGTGTGTGATTGCATTATCTTGGGTTGACAGATGTGTACATGGACATGTGCGCTTCTGCCTTCATGTTTTTATGCCACAAACAAACACATGTTTACGGAGCTGGACTGTATTGAGAATTCAACTGATGTTTGATGATCGTTCCAGAATTTGTCATTTCAAGGACGAAGTAAAACAAGGCACAATTACCCAATCAGAGAAAAATGTAAGATTCAATACATCGATCATATTCATATCCAGTTGATAGACTGATAGTTCCAGAATGTCTGCTTTCATAGACATGATTTGTGCTCAATTACTCCCTTTGTTCTCTGAAGCCCTGTTCACATGGGGCTACTATTACCAAGGGATCTCTAGTAATTTATAATGATTGCAGAGGTCATCTGTGATATTAATCCCATGTGAATCTGCAAATTAGCTACCGTATTTTTTTTTTTTTTTTTCAAACACAGAAATCATGTGATCATATTAGTCCTCTGCAGATCAGCATCTGGATGATTTGGGATTGTTTGTTTGTTTGTTATTTTAACATCTGTTTTCTGTTTTCTTCAGACAACTGAACAAGTAGGAAATGTGATTATGGCTCATAATATGTTGTGAACAGCTGTGAGGTTGGCATTTAAAATGAGCGACTATGACAGAGAAGGTTAGGAGCAACGAAAGGTCATGTTCAAGTCTGCTGCAAGGGGGGTAATTTCTAAATCACACGAGATTCCCTGATAATTCTAGTACTATGTAAAAAGGGCTAAAGTCGTAAAGCATCATACACATGACACATGTGGAATTAGTAGACTTACTCTTTCCAGTAAAGTAAATCTCCCAGGTACATCAAGAATGGACATAAATCCACCTGAAAATCTTTAACAGCTGACTCATAATCATCAAACCTGGACATTTTCTTCAGTGTGACTTTACACAATGCAGATTTAGTTACTAATGATAAAATAAAATAAAATAAAAATTTTCTTCCAAAACTAGCTAAACTAAACTAAAATAAAATGAAAATGTAAAGAAATGTCCTTAGTTTTAGTCTTTGACAATTCTGTCAGATTTGTCAACATAACAAACATGAGGCAACATGGGATGACTCTTAGTTGATTGCCTATTTGTGTTGTAATACCTATTCTGAACTTCTTAAAACTTGCCCCTGACAGATACCCCACATTGCAAAACTGGAAAAAATACAAAAAAATACAAAAAATACTGGAAACTAAAAGTGGAGCGCCCGCGGAGCTCAGTCAGCAGACTGTGAGGCTATCAGGCCTCTGCAGGGTCCACTGGTTTGACTCCTTCTGGCCTGCAGCCCATTTACTGCGTGTCATCAACTCTCTCTCTGCCTCTTTTCCTGTCATATCTTCAGCCATCCCTATCAAGAAAAGAGAAAAGAAAAGAAAAAAACAAACATTTTTAAACTATAAAAAATAAACTGAAACAAGCAAACTCCCTCTGGAAATAAAGTGAAACTCAGCTGAATTGAATAAAACAAAAAACAAATTCACAATAAAACTAAAACCTGATACAAAAAAATAAGTGAGATAAGTGAAAACGGTGTGATGCTAGTGCCCTTTTCATATATATATATATTTTTGCGCCTGCCCCTCAGACAGTCTAAATCTGCCACTGCGTGTATTGCCTGTTTCATAAGCCTGTAAATATTGTGAAGGGCATGAAAATCGAGCTTTCAAATGTTAGAAATCAATTTTTTGAATGTAGAAATAATGATTACAGTATTGGTTACAATTCTGAAATGTATCATTGTCTGTATCAGCATTCAAAACATAATAATGGTGTATTGAACGGCAGTGTCGTTTCTGAAGCCATCCGTCCCAGTGGGAGACGCTGGAAAATGATGCTGTCAATCTGCTACCGTCAACTGTCAGACTCGCTGATGGATCATTGAAAAATTGTGGTGCGGTTGAGTAATCCAGTTGAGTTTTCATACACGCATCATAGCATTATAGCATATTCACGGCGTGTAGCTGTGATGTGCGAGTTGAAGGGGGGGAAACACTGACACGAATCACACGGCTTTTGATTGATCCTTTTGAAATGCCAGCACAAAACAAAGCCATTTTCCATTCTCTCTCCTTCTCCCACCGTCTGTCTTTCCCCCTCTGGCTCTCTCACCTTCTTACGCACCTCCACGCTCTGTCTCCTGCCGCCACACACTCTGGATTATTGAGCCAATTTACTCTAGATTTTCCCATTGTGGCAACCAAAGGAGAAATCCCATTGGTTTTTTTGGTTTTTTTTAACCAAACCTGTGGGATTAAGGGAGCTGCGTCTCAGTAGTTTGAGGGTTTTACTGATTTGATCTTAAGATATAACACAGATCTGAGCCACCCTGATAACCTCAGATATATCTGACAGTTTGTGGAAGAGGGCAGGGTCTGTTGCTTTGACTGATGTCACACGGGAGATTAGAGATCCTGAGTCAGAATCTGGTACAGTGCACTTTGAGAGTCCCCTATAACATGGACCCCGTGTAATCTCTTTTCTTCTTTCTCGTCTTCTCTGTCTGTCTCTCACCCCCCGTCTCGTCTCCAGGGTGACGCCAATCGTTCTTACTCAGATGACGACCGCTCCTCTTCCAACTTTGACGAGAGCGAGAAACACTCCATAAAGTTGTCTGGTGAGCTGTTTCATTCTCATACTTCTAATGACCCATCTACTGTAGGCTGAGACTGTTCCAATGAAACGACTAGCAGAGTGTGTACTGCTTATGTGTTTCCAGTAAGGGAGGGACTTGTCGCAGATATCGGT
>JAJHUR010139763.1:77367-135171 GCA_027495735.1 Lutjanus campechanus
ATCTTGTGAAACTCAATATCCTTCATTGTTGAGAAGTGAACGGGAATGTCTTGTATGAGCAGGGAGTTTTTGTGAGATACGAAAAGGAATATAATAAAAGTTTGCATATACAAAGTTAATTAACAACCCCCATTAGCCTCTGCAACATGCTGCTTGTTTATTTGTCTACTTATTTAAAGGTGATGCCATGTCCAGGGGTCCACATCTAACATACAATACATACCTCATGACATGAATAAACATTTATGGTATTAATTTACATAAAAAGTACATCAATATAATCGATACATTAAGCCAGTTAACACTGTACATGTATTTATGTGAAAGTACTTTTAAAAATCAATATGTGAGTGATTAAAATTCTTAAACAAAGAGAATTATGCAACTTATACGAAGCAAAACACAATATTTAAAACCGACAATTTACTATGGCTCCGTAAATAACAGTTTCTCTTAAGAATTAGTCCTTGATCTTGGTAACGATTTCCAGCAAATCCAGCAGTAAAGTATTTATCCAAATAGAAATGTTGAGTTAATAGTACAGCTGAGCCGTGTGGCTCGGCTCAGCGGTGAGCCTTGAGAGGTTGGAGGGCAACTTTTCGGTGCTTTTTCTATTAGAGCAGCTCAGAGCAAGTCCGGCAGGCTTGTTTTGTGCAACTTGTAGTTTTGCGAGGTTTGTTCTGGATGCAGACGACCATACTGCTTAACAATAGTCCAGGTGGCACAAAATTAATAATTTAGACACTTGGCACAGTGTGTGTGATTGCATTATCTTGGGTTGACAGATGTGTACACGGACATGTGCGCTTCTGCCTTCATGTTTTTATGCTACAAACAAACACATGTTTACGGAGCTGGACTGTATTGAGAATTCAACTAATGTTTGATGATCGTTCCAGAATTTGTCATTTCGAGGACGAAGTAAAACAAGGCACAATTACCCAATCAGAGAAAAATGTAAGATTCAATACATCGATCATATTCATATCCAGTTGATAGACTGATAGTTCCAGAATGTCCCAGAGGGAGATCTGCTTTCATAGACATGATTTGTGCTCAATTACTCCCTTTGTTCTCTGAAGCCCTGTTCACACGGGGCTACTATTACCAAGGGATCTCTAGTAATTTATAATGATTGCAGAGGTCATCTGTGATATTAATCCCATGTGAATCTGCCACGACTGTAATTTGTAAACTGCACATTAACTACCGTTTTTTTAATTTTTATTTTTTCAAACACAGAAATCATGTGATCATATTAGTCCTGTGCGGATCAGCATCTGGATGATTTGGGATTGTTTGTTTGTTTGTTTGTTATTTTAACATCTGTTTTCTGTTTTCTTCAGACAACTGAACAAGTAGGAAATGTGATTATGGCTCATAATATGTTGTGAACAGCTGTGAGGTTGGCATTTAAAATGAGCGACTATGACAGAGAAGGTTAGGAGCAACGAAAGGTCATGTTCAAGTCTGCTGCAAGGGGGGTAATTTCTAAATCACACGAGATTCCCTGATAATTCTAGTACTATGTAAAAAGGGCTAAAGTCGTAAAGCATCATACACATGACACATGTGGAATTAGTAGACTTACTCTTTCCAGTAAAGTAAATCTCCCAGGTACATCAAGAATGGACATAAATCCACCTGAAAATCTTTAACAGCTGACTCATAATCATCAAACCTGGACATTTTCTTCAGTGTGTCTTTACACAATGCAGATTTAGTTACTAATGATAAAATAAAATTTAAAAAAAAAATTTTCTTCCAAAACTAGCTAAACTAAACTAAAATAAAATGAAAATGTAAAGAAATGTCTTTAGTTTTAGTCTTTGACAATTCTGTCAGATTTGTCAACATAACAAACATGAGGCAACATGGGATGACTCTTAGTTGATTGCCTATTTGTGTTGTAATACCTATTCTGAACTTCTTAAAACTTGCCCCTGACAGATACCCCACATTGCAAAACTGGAAAAAATACAAAAAAATACAAAAAATACTGGAAACTAAAAGTGGAGCGCCCGTGGAGCTCAGTCAGCAGACTGTGAGGCTATCAGGCCTCTGCAGGGTCCACTGGTTTGACTCCTTCTGGCCTGCAGCCCATTTACTGCGTGTCATCAACTCTCTCTCTGCCTCTTTTCCTGTCATATCTTCAGCCATCCCTATCAAGAAAAGAGAAAAGAAAAGAAAAAAACAAACATTTTTAAACTATAAAAAATAAACTGAAACAAGCAAACTCCCTCTGGAAATAAAGTGAAACTCAGCTGAATTGAATAAAACAAAAAACAAATTCACAATAAAACTAAAACCTGATACAAAAAAATAAGTGAGATAAGTGAAAACGGTGTGATGCTAGTGCCCTTTTCATATATATATATATTTTTGCGCCTGCCCCTCAGACAGTCTAAATCTGCCACTGCGTGTATTGCCTGTTTCATAAGCCTGTAAATATTGTGAAGGGCATGAAAATCGAGCTTTCAAATGTTAGAAATAAATTTTTTGAATGTAGAAATAATGATTACAGTATTGGTTACAATTCTGAAATGCATCATTGTCTGTATCAGCATTCAAAACATAATAATGGTGTATTGAACGGCAGTGTCGTTTCTGAAGCCATCCGTCCCAGTGGGAGACGCTGGAAAATGATGCTGTCAATCTGCTGCCGTCAACTGTCAGACTCGCTGATGGATCATTGAAAAATTGTGGTGCGGTTGAGTAATCCAGTTGAGTTTTCATACACGCGTCATAGCATTACCATATTCACGGCGTGTAGCTGTGATGTGCGAGTTGAAGGGGGGGAAACACTGACACGAATCACACGGCTTTTGATTGATCCTTTTGAAATGCCAGCACAAAACAAAGCCATTCTCTCTCCTTCTCCCACCATCTGTCTTTCCCCCTCTGGCTCTCTCACCTTCTTACGCACCTCCACGCTCTGTCTCCTGCCGCCACACACTCTGGATTATTGAGCCAATTTACTCTAGATTTTCCCATTGTGGCAACCAAAGGAGAAATCCCATTGGTTTTTTTGGTTTTTTTTACCAAACCTGTGGGATTAAGGGAGCTGCGTCTCAGTAGTTTGAGGGTTTTACTGATTTGATCTTAAGATATAACACAGATCTGAGCCACCCTGATAACCTCAGATATATCTGACAGTTTGTGGAAGAGGGCAGGGTCTGTTGCTTTGACTGATGTCACACGGGAGATTAGAGATCCTGAGTCAGAATCTGGTACAGTGCACTTTGAGAGTCCCCTATAACATAGACCCCGTGTAATCTCTTTTCTTCTTTCTCGTCTTCTCTGTCTGTCTCTCACCCCCCGTCTCGTCTCCAGGGTGACGCCAATCGTTCTTACTCAGATGACGACCGCTCCTCTTCCAACTTTGACGAGAGCGAGAAACACTCCATAAAGTTGTCTGGTGAGCTGTTTCATTCTCATACTTCTAATGACCCATCTACTGTAGGCTGAGACTGTTCCAATGAAACGACTAGCAGAGTGTGTACTGCTTATGTGTTTCCAGTAAGGGAGGGACTTGTCGCAGATATCGGTATTTACAGAAGCCAATGGGTCTTAATGTGCATTAACGCCCATTAAGAGTTCGTTTATAAGACAACAGTCTCTCCCTGGGCTGAGAGCTCCCAGTGAACACAGCTGGACAACCTCCGAGACCAGCAGAGTCACAAGCTAACAAGCTACCAAGCTAGCCAAGTTAGCTAACTTACTTCACTAACAACCAAAGCTATCTTTCCATCTGGAAACTCAGTACAGTACCTCAGTACTGTTTGCCCCGTTGGTCTCAGAGGTTGTCTTTAACCCAGTCCAGTACAACGATTGTATCAACCCAATCGTCATTCTTATTCATGAGTTCTTTACCAAAATAAAATATGAATATGTCAGTATCCTCAAAATCAGCATCAATTTAATTTTTCAGCACAATTTAACAAGATGTTATTAACTCTTTCCCTCCCAGTGTTTTTTTTAAATAGAGCTGTCAGCCAGCGCCATCATTTTTGACAAAATTCACTATTCAGTTCTATGAATATTCTGTGGGTTTTGAAAAAATCAGTGAATTTTGACATGGATGTATCAATATATCAAAAGAAAGAACTGATCGACTCGTATCAGACAAAAAAAACATTTTGTTCTAGCTTCAATCTTTTTTTTTTTCTTATAAGCACTTGAATGTTGGTTGGTTGCATCAAAAAAAATCCACAAAAACCACATTGGTGACAAAACTGTGGCCGGGTCATGATGCTCTCTGACCTGTGCATCTGCAGCTGAGCATTGATCTTTTCATGCTGGATAACACCATCTTCTTCTTCTGCTGCTCAATTCCAGTGGTCCCCTTCTTCTTAGAGTGACAAATTTTTGTCAAATGATGCGTCACAGTGTCCCTTCCTGCCTCGGAGTGAAAACTCAGTGGCAGGGAAAGAGTGAAGTACACTTAAAGCACAGTTAGCAAATGTATAATTTATGAATGGTAGTTTGGGGAAGTTATTTAGAAAGCAGTTCTTTTTTGTCATCAATTATTTATTGTTTATATAAAAGGTGGGAGAGGCAACAATATAGTCACAAATGTGACACAGTGCACATGTAACAGTGCACATGTAACATCGTAGTTTCTTTGCCTCCCCATTTCCGTTGTTCCCTTTCCCCCAACCCGCTCCACCCCCACCCTCTAACCCTGGCAAGGTGAACCAAAGCTGTGCAGCTGCCAATGTTAGTTACTTAATCGAACAGTTTCATTGCCAACCACCTTGACAGCTGATCGATCGGTTATTTTCCAGAGATGTTAGGTCCAGCTATTAGAAAGCAGTGCCGAGATTTTAAAACAAAAACCTGCAATGAGTTTTGTCTCAATTTGCATTTGATCCAAATCGCAGAATTTGCCATTCATGTCAAAACTGAACAACAATCTGCTTGCATCTCACACTGAAGCCAGCAGTCTTCGTTTTCCAGTGAGGCTTGTTCAGTAAGCTAGATGTGCTCAAACCCAAAGACCATAAATAAGACAGAAGTAAGTGCCAAAAGCTTGTAAAAACTTGTAAAAAATAAATAAATAAATAACAGAATAGACAGCAGTCTTGAAACATGAATGAGCTCTGTCTTTATCCGGAGCTCACAATGAAGCTGTTCCAGCCACGCGGCCTCCCTCAACAGCAAACAACGCGGTTCAGAGAGGATTAAACATGAGTTCAGAAACTGAGAGATTCACTTCTATATGGTGTGAGTGGGCTGCTGCTGCAGAGGAGATGTGATTTCTGCAGTGCGGTGTAAGCAAAGGATGAAACCCCGCAGTCCTTCAGATGGAAACACAACAAGGTGCTGTCCACTCACACGGCACAGAGGTATTACCTTTGGTTGTTTGGCTTTTCATTTCTTCTGTGGGCAGGTTTCATTCTCAGCCTGTCTCTAAATGTCGGCCTTTTATCGCTCCTTCTGTCTTAAGAAGCTTAAGACGCCAGCCAAGGGTCTTATTATTTTCAGTATTTCCATTTCAATTTGGGGAGATTTTGGCATCTTCATCCCAACCATTTTGAGGAATTAAAATTTTCTTTGAGAACTTAAGCAGAATTAAGTGAAAACAAAAATCAGAATTTGCTTTCTTTTTAGATCTCTATATTTACCTTTTTTTCCCATCACCAGGAGCCTTAAAAGGCCGGAATGCAAAACATTTTTAAGCTCATAACCAGTTTAACAGCCGTCTTAGGCTTTCTAAACTTTGTGAAAAGTCCAAATTTATTTGGACTTCCCCCCACAGACCTCAATAAGCTTGACATTTTCTCTCCTTTCTCCATTTCAAAAAGCCTCACTGTGTTATTGCTGCGATGGCTCTTTGCACCTACGTGTCTAACCCACAGCAGTTGCCTGCAGGTTGGCAAATGTCAGTCTGAGAAATGTAGGGAATCGCTGGGTGAAATAGAGATATACGAGACAGCTTGATAGAAAGTGGTTTGAGCAAAACAGAGTTGCGGTGTTATGACAAGATGACTTCAGGAATGAATTTAAATTGTATACTGACGATGCCTAACATTGTGACCCTGTGTCTAGACCCCAGGATCTGCACGCTGACGCCCAATGGCCACCTGGAGCTGGGTGCTCTCTCAGGGTCCAGAGGATCTTACTCCTCAGAAAGGCGGAGCTTCACCATCGAGTCCAGAAAGAGCAGCGTGATGAGCCTGGGCAAGAGCAGCCTGGAGAGACGCTCCCTCTCTCTGGTACACGGTCGTACTCTTATCTTATCCACTGTTTGTTTCCACATCCATCAGTCAACATTAAGGGAAAGGATCAAACTAATGTTCACTGCGAGTGATATGTGTACTTTGCATCACTACCAAACATTTTCCAACAGTTATTATCAAGAAATCTTTCAAGTTCAAAAAAGAGATGAATTTGTTTTTCTTCCTTTCCAGACAGTGTTACTTTTAGTTCTGTCAGTATGATGTGAAAATCTATTTGCACAATGTTTAAACTGGCATGAAATGCATAAACCGTCATAGTAAATATTTAATTTTGCTATGTTTCATCAGGTGAAAGAATGGCGTACATTACACTCAGTAGTAGGGATGTGCGTGATTAGTCGACTACACGATTAAACATCGCCACTCTCACCTAGCTTTTATACTATTTATAAATATTTCATTCACGCACAATGCTAGTTAACTGTTGCATCTCTGATGTTATGCTGCTGCCCGCCACTAGTCGGGGCTGCGGCCCCATCAGACAGTAGCCCCCCTCGCCGTACGCTGTAAGCGCGTATGCCCTGATGGCCCAGGCAATCCTGGATGTTTATATCAGCAAAGTTTGACAGATGACAGCTCATAAAACCAGCACGGTTTGGCAGTGTTTTGATCTAGAAAATGGAAATAATGTTGAATGTAGACTGTGACAGAATAAACTGGTATATAATCACTCGACTGGAACAACATGTGACCACATTAAGCTCAGACACGGACGTTAACCTGCGAGCAGAGCAGCTGCTGCTGCACAGTGCAAAGTGGCAGCATTTCAGCAGCATTTAAAGTACGATTTGGCGATTGTAGACTGTGATTACTGGCTTCAAGTGGCTCTTAAAATACAGTATTTTATGGACAGCGTTTAACATTATAAATGAATAAATTATGCTCAATTTTAACTGCTTTCTGAGTCTTTTCTTACTGTTAGACTAGTCGACTAGTCTAAATTAAATTTTGCATTTAATCGCCAGGGAAATTATACGCCAGGAACATCCCTACTCAGTAGGTATGTTGAAGCAAACTTTTTAAAATCAATCATCTGAATTAAATGGCTTCATATATATATAGACACACAAAATATAATAAAATCTCAGACTTGTAAACTTTCCATTTACCTTTTACACACCCAGCAGCAACATAAATTGAACCGTGCCATGGAATTTTATACTGGTTGCTGCCTGTGATGGAGAAACACATTGATCATTCTCAAAAATCAATATTAGCTTCCATCAAATGCTCCACTTTTCTCCATAAGTTTAGCATGTCATAAACACAAATCAAAAGAAAAATCTTGAGTTTTATCAAGAGAGACTTTTATCAGTTTTAGGGGACGTCTGCCACGACTAAATTCAGCTCGCGTAGGTTTTAGGCAAGGCGGTTTTTATTTATAAAGTATATTTTATGGAGTTAAATTCAAAGTGCTATTCAGAGAAGTAGAACCAATAAAATTCAAGGTAAAATGTTTTAAACAACACAATTAAAGACAGTACGATAATACAGGATTTCTGGATTTAAAAGCTGCAATGGTCAGAGCTTTCCTAAGACAGACGGTTGGTTCCAGCCTGTACTGCAAAATGACTTAAATAAATTCTTTTTGCTTCACAAACACTGCAACAAACATGGCAGATTAGCACATGAGAAAAAGAACAAACACAACTTGCAAAGGGGCACTTTTATTTTGTCACCCAGACGCAGCGGGGATGCCACAATTTGCGCCTGAACCAGAACCTCAGGAGAGAGAAATCAACAGTTGCCATGGCAACTTGTATTAATTGACTGTTCCTCTCTTGTATTCAGTGCCAGAGAAACTGAGAGAAATAGAGAGGGGGGGTGTGCAGAAAGGCAGGGAGGGTAATGTAGTGATGGGAAGATAGAGCGGAGGGAGATGATAAGCTGTAGTTTAGCAACGCTCCAACCTCAGAGGTTGTGATGTTAAACACAGTGGGTGTGGAAGATCCACTTCACTGTGAAGTCTCCTCCTCCTCTCTCAGGGTGCTTCAAGTTAATTGATATCAGAAGGCTGCGGTTACATCACTCAGAGCAAAAGCGCCGCAGTAATAAGCATTCAAGAAAGTTTTTACAGACATTTTTTTTCTGAAGTTTTATCAGCAGCTCAAACAGTGTTAGGTCCTCTTTGATGGAATCACACTTTGAACCGTGTATCAGTTCCATCTGTTTGTTGGATGATTTGTTTGTTTCACTGTCTCATACAGTCAATCAGATGCTGCTGATTGGACTCAGATGAATCTCAGGGACGATAATACATCACTTTGTTGTCAAAGTCAAACTCTGGGTTTCGCATATTTAAACTGGGTGACAGTTTTTGTTCATGTGTCTGGGGACATATCGGTGATGATGCAGTGTTTCCCACAGGACTTTGTGAAAATGCGGCGGGTGGAGCCCTCCAGGGTCGCCTGGAAGATTTTGTTCTTTTCCCACATTTTTTAAAGTCGAATGCATCAAACTGGTACACTTTGAGAGCCAAACTGGGAGCGAGAGAAGCTTTGCAGAAGCAGTGTTGCAAAACGCAACATTGGAAAACTTTTATTAAAAATATTTGTCTTCATTATGAAACTGTGGTGGAACAAATTAGACTCTCTCTGTAATTAATGAGAAAAACTGTGATGCATAAAGAATTTGAAAAATAAAGTACAAAGTAGGATTAAACATCTCTTTTTAAAAAAAATCAAATTAAAGCCTCCATAAGGCGCTTTCATATTTTGCCTTTGTGGACAAAAGTAATAGTTTCCATTGTAATAACCACAAAATCTAACGTCAAAAATAGAATTATTTAAAGAAAAATCTTCACCTGCTTGTTTATAACTGGCTAACGTATAATCGCTGTAACTTTGCCTGGGAAAAAGTAAAAACAAGCTTGTTTCATCTTTTACAGAGAATCCAACCTGGTGGCAGGCACTAAAAATAACTATAAGGAAATATCTGATCTTCTCGCTGATGGTCTCGTTGGCTTACATATGTGACACGCACTAAACTCTCATATACATACAGGTGAACTTCAATAATGAAGCCAACAGTCAGTGTGGGCCAAAATGCCATAACAGGCTATTTTATTACAACAAAGGTCACTAACATCAATTACCAAAGGTTAGAAAGTGGAGGGAGGGTGGCACACCAGTCATCAGGCTGATGCACTGGAAGTATGCTATCAGTGGGTAAACCAAAGATAAATAAATAAGTAAATACCTAAACTACAAACAAAATATCCCCCCCTTTTTTTTTTACCCCAACAGAAAAACACCCAAACTAACACCAGTGCCACAGCCAACCATCACTGCCAGCTGCAGCTCTAAAACAAGACAAAACTTTAGATTAGCAATATACTCAAACTGCTAAAAACTCAATAAACGAAATCCAAATAAGCAATATAAAGTACAATGTAAACAGCAGCCAGCACTTTGCCTGTGAATTTAACAGAACACGTGTTGAATATCAGTCTACACATGCAAACGATGCTTGATATTAAAGAGACATTGAATAAATATGGCTGCTACCTTGGACAGGTCTCTCTTGTAAAAGAGGCTTTTTGATCTCAATGGGACTTTCTGATTAAATACATACTGTAAATTGCAACTCACCCTGCAGCCAGAACTGGCTGTAACTCTACAGCTAGTGGGTGTGACTGGTCAGGTACAGGTGATACAAGTCTTTCTGCTGCAACCCCGTGATTTCTCCCGCAGGTCTTAACAATTTTAATCTCTGTTCATTTTATAAAGCGGAACAAGAATGATGTTGTCAACATTAAAAAAAAAAAAGTTTAGTTTTAAATTTACTTGTCTTTAATGACCACACAGCCTTGATTGGTGAAATTTGTTTTCGGTACAATAGTTAGTCTTAGTTCGGCGTCAGCAAAATTGTACCTTAAGAGAAATCGATAGAAGGTATAACACGATCAGCAGTTTTCACTGACTGGAAAAAAAAAGAAGCTGCATGCTCACTAACACCTTGCATTAGTGCAGAGGTTTACAGTATATCTGGAGATAACTGATAATTTCTTTTGACATAGCCACTGACATTCAATTACATTATAAGAGAAAGTTGCTGTAGTTATGTTTGGCAGCAAAGAAGGAGGCTGACTACATAATGTACAGCACATTAATTTCAGCTATTGTATGTGTTTTATGCCACATAGTGTGGAACAAATTGTCTTGGCAGTAAGATTTGGCGTCTAAAACACACACACACAAACACACACTTAATGTTCCTCTTGAGCGATCCGCAGTGCGGTTCTGTGTGGACCGAGGTGTTATTCAACAGCTAGCGTGCACGCTTCACCACAGTTTCTATAGAGACGGATGCATAGGTTCTCCGGTATATGGCACCGGCTCAGGCTGAGACTGGTGACATGTACGTTTCCAAGGGTAAAACATATAATTAGGTCTATCATGCTGAGGGGATTAGACACGCGGAAAGAAACAGAACTGGTTGTGTTCCTTTAAGTGGAACCGGCACTCAGGGGCTTGCATGTTAAACTTGATGACAGCCTGCTGACTGCACTGCAGTCTCATTCGAAAAACCCCAGCTCATGTTTCAGTTGTTTAGTCAGTTACTTACTGTGTTTATTAGTAAATGATTGATCTACAGCAGCAGCAGTGGTGTTTTCCACTTCTCCCTATAGCTCCATATTAAAACTGTATAATATTTTACTGGCAGACACTAAGCAGCACCACTGGAGCTGTGGGAGATGCTTGTTAAAGAACGTTTCTGGCTGACAAGTTTAGGAGAATTAACTTTTGATAAGTTTAAAGACGAGCAGTAATTCCTTGGAGTTTAGAGAATTTAGAAAGAGAGACATACATTGAAATGCCTCAAAATAAATTGACACCATAGAAAATTCTAATATTCATTCACTGCAACCCCATCTCCGAGGAGTAGGAGGCGCATTTATAGCCTATTTATAGCCTAACTTATTTGTAAGATTTACTTTATTAATTCATCCAGAACAATGTACATTATTTGTATATGTGCTCATCGAGTTAATGCTGAGGTTGTAGTTGTAGTTGCTACAATAAAGTATGTGAGGCAAGAAATATTTTAGCCACATTATCCACATATGAACCACTTTATTTTGAGGTAAAATCCAAAGTGAGTGCACTCAAAATATTGGGTTGACTGCGGTCAACTCGAGCCGCACCGCAATCACACGTGACACGCCTCACACTCTGTAGTGCATATCAAACGCACCCTTCCAATCTGGTGGTCTGTTTAAACTGCTAAAAACTTCAGATCTCTTTCTCTGCCTCTTGATGCCATTGCTGCTTTGCATCAGCGTCACTGCCTGTTCATTCAGCCACACCACCACCACCCCAGCATCCACCTGCAGGCTCCGACAAGGGGTCTAAGATATGTGTTCGTCAGGTCGGAGCCTAGACGCCAAACTCTAAATATGTTCTGCTGCTGCAATAAACGTTCTAAAACGTGAGCAGCTATTGTGGGTCAAAGTTGAACCAGGAAGTTTGTCTGCAACTCGTGTTGAATGTCTCTTGTTTGGCCATGAATTGTACTGTCTGCCTTCGTTTGCTCTTTCACATCCGTTTGGTAAATCTGAGACTTTGTTTACAATCCATCTGATGCTCTGACAACCGGCGTGTCTTGTACCATCAGATTTTTTTGGGTTGTGGCCATGTTTACAAGAATCATGGCCAAAACAACAGAAATAAAAGTCCAGGTGTAATAAATCACAATTAATCTTCTGTTGCAGAGGCTTTCAGAGTGTGAGAACAGCCTGTCAAGGGTTTTCCAAACAGTTTCAGGAGTGGCTCAGTGAATGGAAGTGAAAAATATTACATTAGCTTTTACATTAGTTTTATAAAAGGGTCACCAGAAGCCTAAATGTGTTTGGTTTGGTTTGGTTACAAAGATAGTTCAGAAAAATAGGTTTGGGGAACTTGACTTTGGACAGACTTTGTGATCTATTTGGTTTAGTCAAACACCAATAGTTGCCTATCATGGCTCAATTGCTGCGGTGTTGTTGCGTGTCTGCGGGATGAAATAACATAATAATGATCAAGGAATTGAGCTAAACTAATCCTGTTCTGTTTACATCATTATGATGCTAATGTGTCAGATTTAGTCAAATCTCCGGTCCTTGGTAAGGTTCAGTTAAATTCAAATCACTTTATTTTCCCCGAGGAGCAATGCAAAGGCACTTTGAATAAAACAATATTACAAGGAACAAAATTAAAGCTCATGCAGCAAAGATATTTAGCAAAATCACCCACATAAACACCAATATATCTATATGTGTCACAACACTTTCTTTTTTAGCACGTTGACATACTTGTTTACAGCACACATTCATTTGTCTTTGGTTTTGGATAGATCTGACTTTACTGGATGCAAACTGCTGAAGGTTCCTCTGAACTGCTTTGTGTCTGTTCTAGCGTCACGGTCGCAGTCCCAACTATCACAACTGGGGGCGCCCGTTCCATCCACAGTCTGCATGGAGCCGCAGGTAGACAATGAGATTTATTTACAGAGATTGATTTCAAGCTATTGCCTCAATGAATTCTTAATGCTTTCATTAAGCCTTAATTACCATCAGGGAAACATTAAACCTTTGCTGTTGTTTTATGCTCCTATTTACTTCATGACTAAACTCTTAATATGTAGAATGGTGTTATCTCTTTACTGTTACTTTATTAATTGTTCATCAATATTAAACATGTCTTAATTGTACTCTTGATCTTGTCTGCTCTGCAGGTCGAGCTCAAACAGCCTGGGTCGGAGGAGCTACGGGTTTGGTGGCGCTCCTCTGGTGGGAGGCAGCCTCCGTGTGCACAGCACCCGCACCCACCACTCCTACACCTACGCCGCCGAGCAGGAGTCCCTCCTCTCCCACCCGTCCCACTCCCATCATCCTCTGCCTCCTCATCATCCACCTCCACCTCCGCTCTTCCTCTCCAGACACTTCGCCGGGAGGAGGGACAGACGCGCCCTTTCCTTGGAGCTCCCAGAGCTGCTTCGGGCAGGCGGGCAGCCCACGGGCCTGCCCCCTGTGCACCCGGAGCCCGGGAGGAGGAGTGGGTCTGGGGCAGGGGGATCCATCACTGGGGGGTCTGGGGCTGGTAGTGGATTAGGAGTGGACCACCGGGACTGTAACGGCAAGACACCGGGTCCCCACACTCACCTGATGGCTGAGGTTTTCCCTCAAGTCAATGCGCGCAAGGACAGAACAGACCTCGATGAAGAGACAGATTATGTGAGTCACCGGGACGACTCGATAAAAATGAAATTCCATAAAGACAAATACATGAATGATTATCACCTTTTTAGAGGGTATAGAGGCACTTAATTCTGTTATGACTACAGGGACGAGGTGCTAAACAAGATACTTCAGCTTTAGGACAGATTCTAAAATAGCAGTTGTGTATCTTTTATTGTTGTTGTTTATGTGTCAGAATGAGAGAGGAGCTTTAGGGCTCCACGCAGGGAAGCCGCAGTGAATAAATGGGGAATTCTTTATTGGTTCCCAGATATGCTGAGATAATACTGAAAAAACATAAACCATAATCATCGTGGGAGTTGGTGTAGAAATGAGGCAGCACTATTGGTTTATCTAACCTCTGCAGTGGGTTGGCAGTCACTTTATGAAATTTCCGAGCATGCCAGAGATCTTCTAATTTCATCCGGGTGAAAATATTCAATCATTTTAATAGCATCTACGTTATGGCTAGAAGGGGAATCAAATGAAGAGTCGTCTGTAAAAAGATAAATATTCTATGTACCGTAGTTGTGGGTGTTGATCCATGTGGCATTCGCAGCAAAAAAGGCTGATAATGCCGATGATGGTTTAACAAGCTGAAATACAGAAATCTTAACACAACATTTTGAATATACTGTATATCTATAAGATCACTGATCTTTTCTCATACCACCACTTCTCGTCCCTATTCATTTCCCTCCTCTCTCCTCCAGAGTTTGTGTTTCCGCATCCAGAAGATGATGGAGGTGTACAAGCCAGACTGGTGTGAAACCAGGGAGGAGTGGTCCGTCTACCTGTTCTCCCCTCAGAACAAGTGAGTGGACAGTTCCAGTCAAAACTAATGAAAATTAGGGTCTGTTGAGTTTAACTGTTGCAGGGAAGAAAAATGGAAGAGACCTCAGGGAGAGCATCCTTCTCGCAAGAAAGACAGATGAGCAATCGATGTTGTGTGTACAAAATAGAATAACACTGCAAAATAACAGTATGGACAATCTGGAAGACAAAATTCTAAACAGATTTTAAACATATTTGGAGAATTTGGATTTGGAGGAAGTTTTGAGGGGCTTTGAAAATGCAGATACCGTCTGTACTCATATACTCTGCTGAACTTTCGTGGACTGGTGTGATTCTCTCCCCCAAAATCTGCAATCTTGTAGAAAGTCTCCGTTAAACAAGTGACATGTAAATACATGAAAATACACAATGTAAAATCCACCCCTCTCTCTCTCTCTGATGCCTTGTATCACTTCGCTAAGGCCCTCAAATGACGCACCAAAAATCGATGTGCATTTTGCTTGGCTTGAAGTGGACCATCGAGGTCGCTGACCATTGTAACCACTGACTGTATACAGATGGACAACGAGCCTCCACGTCCTCCCACTGTGTAAAAATTAAGCCAAAATGTCCCAGATACGAGCCCGTGCCATCTTGATCTGGTGACATCATTTGGAGCTTGTAGTTCCCACCCACACACCGGGCCGAGTCGCGAGCAGGACTCAGCTGTCAATCATGATGTGAAACCGCCTTTTTGTATCATCAAATGACTAATTAAAACCAAACTTATCAGAAAAAAATGAACACTTGAAGACATATTAGTGTAATGAGGAACTAATAGGAAGAGCAACTATGAAGAGGTTGGGATTTATGACTTATACTGCAGCTAGCCACCAGGGGGCAATAGAGATGTTTTGGCTTTACTTTTGGGGAGCTGTCATGCCATTGATCTTTATATACGTATGTCAATGACTGTAACTCACCAGCAAAGCAATGTCTTTTCTACTTGGCTAGTTATGCCTCACTCAGAGGTTAGAAGACGACAAGAGACGTAGAACCTGGACGACCCTTGTTTGTAGAGAGTTGCTGTGATTGACTAATTATCTACATTCTAGTTCACCATAACCCTAACCCTAACCCTAACCCTAGTTTGGAACCCTTCAATTTCATGCTTTTAATGATATGCAGTGGTCAAAATTATTATTTCAACCAGATTTATCATGTAATAAAAGTAATTATGATAATAATATTGCCACCAAAATGTGCAACAAAGATTAACCTTTCAGTGAGAAAACAAAGAGAGCAGCACGTCTCCAGATGTGTCAGTACTTGCGACAGTTTGCTTTGGCAAAGTGTTTCTGGCATGTAGCAGTAAAGCGCAGACAAACCAAGTGTGGAAAGATGAGTCAACAAGCAAGACCAATGGCCCTGAAAACAAATGTTAGCAAACATTACCAGCTCTGTCCTGATAATGTAGAGGAACAGGGAGCTGCGCAGTCAAACCATTTGTCTGTTCACACGCAGAAAACTGCTGTCTTCCGGTTTCACAAATGGCTTGTTAAAGTGATGTCGCTGTGTGCTTCCTCCAAAGCATTTTTTTTCTCTTGCCGTAGACAGTGTTATTGACTGTGGGGCTCCCAGTTGTGTGTGTTTGTGTGCGTGTCTGTTTTCTGTCTGTGTTATTAGGTTTTCTTTCAGCCGTCAATGCATCGCTGGTAGAAATGCCCCTGAACGCAACACGAAAGAAAAATCACTCAGTCATCCACTCGCTCACTCACCCGATTCCCTGCGTGCTGATAGCCACTTAAGAGAAGCCAGGCCCCGGGGCTGTGTTTTGGCATCCTGGCAGGTGCCATCTGTCAAGCAAGGCCTGTGTGTGTTGGCGGTGTGTGCACTCGTGTTAGGCCATATTTCTGGTAGTGTTCATGCATGTGTTTGCGGATGACTTTGCATATGTGTGTGTGGGAGCGTGTGAGCATATGCGCGTCTATGCCTTGTTTATGCCTCAGTGTACTATATATGCCTGAGTGTGTGTGTGTATGTGTAAGCATATGTGCGTGTCTGCTCTAACAAGTGCACCTAAGCAGAATTAAAGCGAGGGAAGCAGACAAACAAACAAAAGGAGAAACAAGCCAACAACAGAAGTTGTGTCTCAAGCGGGATAAGTGCCTACGCAAGCGATGCCGCTGGTCACGATCGATATCAGGGGACAGGGTTGCCAGATTTGAATCGATAGATAAAGGGACAGGGTTGCCAGGATTGGAGGAAAAGCAGTCAGATTAGCGCATTGATTTCCTCACCCAGGGAGCAGGTGCAGCAGTAGGTATATTCTGTTCCCTTTATAGCTGGCAGATGAGCTCAGATGGTTGAGGGCTTCGCTCAGGAGCTGCTTACCGCCTTCAAATCGTCTGGAGCTGACAACAACACTGCGGGTGTCTGCAGATATTAAAGCCCCTACACCAGTGGCTCTTGTCACAGAGTACAAACAGCATATCTGTGTCTGGTGAGAAGTTACCACCTTGGTGTAATTTTCCACATTAAAACTTTTCAGATTGTTTAATGTGAACTGCTAGAGGGCAGGAGACACAATTTTTTTTTTAACAATTTATAAAATAGAACATTGTTTTTTTTCCCCATAAAATAAAAAAAACACCCACTGACATCTGGCTTTTGTCTTCAGTGAGAAAGGGTACAATCAGAGTTCAGTCCAAGGTCAAATGACACTGCAGTGGTCGCGTCTATTTATCAGCTCCAACTCTGTTTAGCAGTGATGTAAACATGAGATGTGGGTGACAATAAATAAAATGTATATTAAAAGTTACTACTGTGCTGCATTTCTTTTGCCCCTTTTCCACACATGTGCTGCTTGGCTTGAGGTGTGTATTTAACTCATGACACGTTTGTCTTTAGTCAAGTGTCTGTAAAATGCTGGATAAACATTTAATTTCCTGCAAATCCTTCACAATATAAGTCCCAATTATTTTGCAATCTAAAAGCTTTTATTATGAAGCAGCAAAATCAGGAAATGTTAGGTTTCCATCAGCAGTGACTTAACACAACTCATATCGAGCTGAAAGTAAACATGAAACAGTAAAATAAAGCAGATACCTGAAAGTATAAACAGCGACTCAGGAGAGAAACTAAACTTCTAACCATTATTAAGTAAGAAGCTTCAAAAGTCTCGGCTTTTTGGCACACATCAGAAAACAAAACAAAGGCTTGTCCACTGGTAACGGTTAAAGGATTTTTAGCAGGTTTAGATGTGTTTAAAAAACCTGCACATACATGCTAATTTTGGTGTAAAAACGGTATAATCAATGGTATGGTTAACAAGTGAACCACTGCGTGTAAACAGAAACTACAATGACCGAAAAGATGTTGATTTATTTGACAGAGTTTTATCTTCTCATCCTGTGAAATTAGGGCTATTGGTGGCCACCTGAGACAAAACTAAAAGGATTACAGTCTGTAACACATCTGTTAGGCCTGATGGAGCTGTTTGTGTTCCCTGCAAGTGCTCTTTGGTTCATTTAATCATTCTCGGCTTTTAACACATGAATCACTGCAGAATATCAGATCTCAACGGTAAATGATATTTCCTTTCACCCGTAAAACCATGCGTTTTCAGGTATCTTATCCTTTTGGACAAATCTTGAACAAATCTTACACCATCCTCACATCCCTCTACCCCCTCTGTTTCTCTCTTGTCAGGTTCAGACTGCTCTGTCAGTCCATTATCGCTCATAAGCTCTTTGACTACGTGGTCCTGGCCTTCATCTTTCTCAACTGCATCACAGTGGCTCTGGAGAGGCCAAAGATACTTCAAGGCAGTCTGGTAAGAACTGTTTCTCTATGTCTGTAGCCGATGAGCACTTATAGGATGTAATGATCATGGATACATGTGTTGGACACACAGTATTGTTCACAATTTTAAATACTGTGTTAATAGTGAACATTCACTTAAGGTAAAACACTACAGGTGAAAATTTGAACTAACAGATATCACCATGAAATTTCCTCAGTAGGTTATTTACAATTAAGACAATTATATTTTCTTTTACAAGCGAAATGTTATCTTTACAGATACATGCATGATCAATGAAAATCTAAAAAGTCTCGTACATTTCATGAACAAAAATCTGAACATTGGATGAAGACAGGTTCAAAAAGTGTTGCTGAAAGTACACAAAGAACCAGTTCAATTTCTTTTAATGTTGGCTAGAAAAACTATTATGATGAAGTGGGCTGGAGGTGATTCGCCTTCGGTTCGATTGTGGAAATCTCTGAAATTAGATGTTATCACTTTAGACAAATTGAGACTGGTGGAAGAACTCATTTCTTTGTAAGAAAATGGGAGAAATCGCTGAATCACTCCAGAATTGATTGCAGGAAGATAATTGACTGAGGCGAGGGACTGTTTTGTTCATGTACAACTGCTGTGTTTCTTACTTCTGTGCTCTGCTGACTACATGAACGCTGTGTGTAATTTCCCAAACCTGTTCTGTCGTGTCGTTATTTCTTTTTGAAAGTCAACATCAATAAAAATAAAATGCTCACAAAAAGGGAGAAAAAAAAGGAATAAAATGTTAATATACACTCACCGGCCACTTAATTAGGTACACCTGTTCAACTGCTCATTAATGCAAATATTGAATCAGCCAATCAAATGGCAGCAGTTTAATGCATTTAGGCATGTAGACATGGTCAAGACGACCTGCTGAAGTTCAAACTGAGCAGCAGAACAGGGAAGAAAGGTGATTTAAGTGACTTTGAACGTGGCATGGTTGTTGGTGCCAGACGGGCTGGTCTGAGTATTTCAGAAACTGCTGATCTACTGGGATTTTGATGCCTAACCACCTCTAGGGCTTACAGAGAATGGTCCGAAAAAGAGAAAATATCCAGGGAAGAATGCCTTGTTGATGCCAGAGGTCAGAGGAGAATGGTCAGCCTTGTCCGAAATGATAGAAAAGCAACAGTAACTCAAATAACCACTCGTTACAACCAAGGTGTGCAGAAGAACATCTCTGAACGCACAACACATCAAACCTTGAAGCAGATGGGCTACAGCAGCGGAAGACCACACCGGGTGCCACTCTTGTCCTCTAAGGACAGGAAACTGAAGCTACAATTCACACGGGCTCAACAAAATTGGACAATAGAAGATTGGAAAAACGTCGCCTGGTCTGATGAGTCTCAATTTCTGCTGCGACATTCAGACGGTAGCGTAAACAACATGAAAGCATGGATCCATCCTGCCTTGTATCAACGGTTCAGGGTGTGTTTTTTTGAACATGACAATGAGTTCTCTGCACTCCAGTGACCTCCACAGTCACCGGATCACAATCCAGTAGAACACCTTTGTGTTGTGGTGGAACGGGAGATTTGCATCATGGACAGCTGACAAATCTGCTGCAACTGCGTGACGCTGTCATGTCAGTATGGACCAAAATTCCAGCACCTTGTTGAATCTGTGCCACAAAGAATTAAGGCAGTTCTGAAGGCAAAACGGGGTCCAACCTGGTACTAGCAAGGTGTACCTAATAAAGTGACCAGTGAGTGTGTATCAGGTTATGAATGACAAAGAAACAAACCCCTCTGTAAAAAACATCTGGTGTATGTATAAATCCTAGACAAAACAGCCTGAAAAGTTATGTACTGTAAAATTCTATAAAGTTTTAAACAAAAAATAAAATACTACACGTAGATAGAGTAGACATTTCAAGTAGATATTTTCATTAAACTTAATTATTTAGATGAAGACTATTCGTTGTATTACACATTTTCTGAAATGTTGCTAAAATGCTGAAATATGTGAATGAGACATTATCTAATTCCACTATCTGAAAGAAAATGTGTTATGAAAGAAATACAGCCCAGAATTTCTAAAATAGAAAAGTAGGTGAAAAAACTATGACTAATCTGTGTTTTGTGATGTGATTGATACATGTTGTTTAAGCTTAAAGTCTGCATACGGTGATACTGCTCTTGCTGTGTGAGGTCGTATAAAGTTAAACTAATACATAATTATGTACAGATAGATCTGTATATACATATGGGTTATTTAATTGACACAGTTGACATATTCTGAAACTTTAGAGCTAAATCCTGACTGTGGTTCTTATTTTCCGCTGCGTTATTTCAGTGTCAAACTACCTCCTTCGAGTCCCAGTTTGATATGAGAACAGCCTCAATCCCCGTTGTAATAATGACCCCTCTTTAATGTATTCTATTTCTTGTAAACAAGCTGTTGCTCGTTTAAAAAGAAATAATTCTGCAAATGATGTATAAACCAGCAATTATTCAAATTAATTAAATTAATCTACTTCAAAACGCCACTTTGGCTTCCTTGCTCCAAGCTCTCGCTGTATTCTGGCATTAAGCCATTTTTTTTTTCCTGCAAACAAGCGGCACCAAAACATTGAATGGAGGGCACTTTTAAAAAGCAAGTGATCTGAAGTGTTCAAATTAAAGCTCAGCAGCTCTTTGAAACTTGGCATTTAATTTGGCAATGAGATGTCATTTTAACTTAATAGCAAAAAACACTGACAAAGGAAGTCGGTGAACTTTATTTCAGTCGACAGCAAAGGACCAGAACTGATTGTGATTCTCGCATCCCGCTTTGAAGAGTAAAACGTTTCTTTAACATCTTTTCTTCCTAAAGCTTTGTAACTTCTTTCTGTCTCTTGTAATTCTTCTTTTCCTCGCCCCGTCGTCCTTCAAACTTTCTCCCTCTCTCCCTCATGTTTGTCCTTTCTCCTTCTGTTACAGGAAAGGGTGTTTCTCACAATTTCCAATTACATCTTTACTGCCATCTTTGTTGCGGAGATGACTGTCAAGGTAAAATGTTGGTCTCTTCTACTTCCTATACTTTCTTCCCCCCCTCACTCTCATCACATCCTAATCATCCCCTTTCTTATGCATTTCCTTTTCTGTTTTTTTTCCCTCTGTCCTCTCCTCTGTTGACCTTGTATCTCATCTCATCTCCATCTTTGCTCTCTCCCTCTCATCTTCATACCACTAAACTGATATTATCTCTTCTTCTTTCTAAAACTCTCATCTTTTTCCAGTATATAAATTTTCCTCTATTTTCTTTCATCCCCTCATGTCTTCACTTCCCCTTCTCGCTCTTATCCACTTCTTTCCTCTCCTCATTTCCTATCTTGTTCTCTCTTTGCTCACCCTTCCATCTCTCCATTACATTTTTCCTCCTTTCTTCTCATCTTCTCCTCTCTTATCTCTCCTCTCCTTTCATCTCCAGCTCTTATTTTCTCCTCCCATCCTTTTTTTCCCCCCTTCATCCTCCTCCTCCTCATTTCTTGACAGCTCTGCAACTTGCGGTTTAATCAGTTGCACATGTCCCATTAGCGATGGGCAGCTAGATAATGCAGTTAATTAGAAGGCTATCTCTCTTCTGCTGGCCTTTAGCTACTCCTGGACTTCCCATCGATAAACACACGCACACACAAACACACACACACACACACACACACATTCACATACTCTTTTTAATCCACTAATCTGCTGTCCAGAAGACAGGGCATCATCCATTATTAAGGGCTCTGTGTCTTCAGGCGTTTTCCGCATTGGGAGAAACGCTGTAGTAATTTATTTATGACCAGGGATAATGAAGACATGTGTAGCACAATGAAATGTAGATCAGCTCAGTTCCCCGGTGGTGCAGAGTTCACATATACGCACATATATGCATCTGGCCCCGGGTTGAACTTGGTCTCCATTTGTTCCATATTCACTTCCGTATCTTCATCTCCACTTCTTTGCATCTTTATTTACTTCCTTTCCTTCAATCAGGCTTCCGATCGCTCACATTTTCATTTGCTTTATCTCCTCCGTGCCGCTCCTTTGATTAATTTCATATTCATCTGTCTCTTATCGTTCTCTCTGCTCTTTTGTCCCCCCCCATTTGTAATTTAATCAGTCGAGCTCCGTTGTTATCTGCGCCCCGCTTCATTCGGGCGCTCAAATGTGGTCCCAGCTCGCTCCCGCTGCTCATTTTTCTTATCTCAAATAGTGTATCAGTTGCTGCACTGGAGCACTAACTTCCACGCACTGTGGAATCAAAGTTGTGGCCTGTCGCAGATACTCAGTAATGAAGCATTTGTCCTGTTATTGAACTGTCACAAAATCAAGGGAATAATCTTCCACTTGTGTTTGTACATGAGTTTTATCTCAGCTAGTAGTTGTATGTGTCAAAACCCCACCACACACACACACACTTACACAGTCGTTTGTCTTAATATATTTGTGACAGCACTTATTTTCAAACGCATACCATAGATATTAACTTTACCAAGCCCTCATTTAGCAATACAAAGCTGATAGGGAAAGTACAAGGGTAAAGAAAACACATTTATTTTCATTTTATCAAGTCATGACAAGTTTGCTTGTATGGCCCAATATCACATATAATGTCACATTGAGCTAACAGGCCCACAACTCAAGCGCAAGCTCCGGAAGAACTTCTAAAAAAAATCTTAACCCACTCACGTAAACCCCAATCATAAAATATCAAATAACACACCTACTCACTCCCGTGAATAATTTCCCAACAGTAGTTGGTGAGTAAAAGGGGAAGTCTTCACCATTTTCAGCTTTTCTTACCTACATTTGATCATACCTAACCTCAGTGCTGCTGTAAAAGTTGTACTGCATGAACAGCCAATCAAACTTCATTTTATTTGACAGATTTGTTTTAAAGGTCTCTAAGTTCATGATAAAAACAATCCCATTTAGAGCTCTGCATGTTCAGGTAGCCACAGGTAATGACTGCATCAACTGCTACAGACACTAATAGGTCTCTGAGGTTTTCTAATCAGGGCTTGTTAGTTGTTCTTCACTCAGGGCTTAAAACTGAAGCAGTGTGTGTCAGCTTGTTCTCATTCCAACTTGTCAAACACCGATGTTCTGTCACCACTCCTCGAAAACCCATACCGTGGCTGTATGAGGTGCACCAGGCTTTGGACGTAGTATAAAAAGCGAGGAGGATCTGGAAGAGGTGAGGTGGATGGATGGCTCAAACAAACACAGGACTTTTACCCAGGAGAAGCAGGGTTTGTGTCCCATGTGAAAACCAAAATTTACAACTTGCATGCGTCATGTGACTTCAGGGATGTCACACGTGTCTTACCCTAAACCTAGCCAAGTGTCATTTTGTGCCCAAACCTAACCAAACTGCAACCATTTCACATTTTCAACATTAACCATGAGTTAAAACAGGCTTTCTGGCAGGATCTCATACCGACACAAAAGGGGACCTTGTGTGCCTGTATCACACACCAAGGGGTGATTAAAGAAATGTAGGTATTTGATGATAACGGGTTATCTGCGCCTTTGAGGTTGTGTCCTCTAAACTTTGGATCTCTCTCCCCCTTTGCACTCAGGATCTCAGGAGACTGTTTATACTTACTTTTATTTATTTATTTATTTCAATTCCTCTGTCCTCATTTTTAGTCAGCTATAATGTCTCCTCAGAAAGGGATGCATCAACATAAACTTGATTGTTTCATTACTTGTTTACACACTGAAATATACTTACTTATTTACATACTAACTCACTTACTTGTTTACGTGATAACTTACTGATTTACCGACTTAACTAATAACTTGCCTGCTCATTTATTTACTCACTTGTTTACTTACTTAGTCACTTACTCACTACACATTGATTGTTTGCAGACTTATTTGCTTACTCATTTACTTGCTTAATTGTTTTGCTGACTTATTTGCCTACTTATTTCCTTGCTTATCAACTTACTTACTTACTTGTTTGATTACTTACTGACTTACATACATACTTACTTATTTGCTTACTTAGTTTATGACTTACTTTTCTCACTAACTTAATTATTTACTTACTTGTTTCCATACTTACCTGCTAATTTACTTCTTTTTATGTCAAATCAATCATTCAGTCTTATTTTACCTTTATAATAATCTCCCTGTCATCCTTTATAGATTGATGCAGTCAGACTTTTACAAAGATTTTTGCAAAGCTTTCGCCTCTCTAGCTGCTTTCCTCCTGTAACAGTTTCCATGCAGTTTTAAACACATTCATTGTCTGGGTCTTTTCACATAGGAAATATCAGATAAGCACCCTTAAATTGATTTAGTTTCCCACTGTGTAAATATTTTCATTATGTCAGCCGTTAACTAAAATCTGCACAATTTCACCGGTTGAGCTGTTTACTTGGGAACATTTCCAAGTGGGGAAAAATAAGCAATTGCGGACTTTGTAAATGTAAAGTGTGGTTAAACTATGTCAGCAATTTGAACAAAACAGTAACAAATTCATTCATGGACATTTGAGGTAATGATCTCATGCGGTGCTTCTTGTTTTCCTGTGTTTGTGCCGATACAGGACCAATACAACATGATTTTGTTCTCACAGTATCCTCCGTCTCTCCTCCTTTGCTTGTTGCTCTTAATCTGCTGTTCCAGGCTGGTCAGTCCGATCGCTCTCTGAGGAGCACTAATTAAACAGTTTCCTCTCTGAGACGCACTCCATCACCGAGGCAGCTTGCTCTCATTTCCCGTCCACGCACACACACATGCGCGCACACACAGATACACCCATACATGAGCAGTAGTGTAAACAGTGTTACCTGCACACTGTGAGTCTGACCTTGAACATCAGCCTCTAATGAGAAGCGGGGAGGGGAGTGTCGATCTGGCTATCTTCCCACCCCTCCCCCTTTCTCTCTCTCTCGTGCGCACACACACAAACACATAAACACACAGAGTTGACTCGTTCTTGTCACACTGTCTTTTGCCTGCTAAAGCTGATCAAAGATCTAAGCAGGCCTGACAGAATGAGTTTCATACAAGTATTTTAGCAGCTTTTCTGTTGCACTATTTTCTGCACTTTCACTGTCATCACATCTAATTTGAAGTTAGAGTACAGTATGCAACTTTTTTTTTTTTTTGCCGTACTGTAGTAAAGAGTCTGTCATCGGTCCATTTCTTACTTCAGCGTTCAGCTGCGGGGCTGACATGAAACAGCAATTAGCTTGAAGCTCAAGCAAAACTTTGAAACTAACAGCTCTGAGTACGCAGAGCTGTGAAGTCAGCAGCGTTTTCTTTTAAAATGGCTTCATATCACTTAGCGAGGAGCTTAGTGACAGAAGCTGAAAGAAGCGGAGTCAGAATGGAGTCTGAGATCTTGCTTTTTTAGCTTCAAGTAGCATTACTGAGAAGCGTTTTTTGAGACATGTCCAGCTCAAGGCATTAGCACAATGAATGCCATTTGCTAAAGTGCATTCCACAAGCGTCACAGCTGGTGTTAGCTGGTAAGAACTCTTCCATTAAGACTCTTCATGTCAGACTGAAAAAAAAGAGTCTAACCAGTGAAAATGAATGAAGCTTGCTCGAGATGAACTGCGCCTTGCTTGGAAAGTAGACGAGAGCGGTCGGCCACAGCAGGGGGACGGTGACAAAAAGCTGTGGACAAGTCGGACAGTTTCCTGCAGCCTCCAAAGAAGATACAGGAAGTCACGGAAATATTTATGTTTGGATAGTTATGGCTGAAGTAACAAAGCATCAGTGGTGGAAAGAGTACTGAAAATCTGTACTCAAGTACTGTTACATTACCAAAATATTGCTCATGTGGTTCCACATTACATGCTTCAATCTACATGACATGTAGCCTTTGTGTGGCTGTGTGCACCAGACCACGACCCCTGTTTGTACTGTGAAGGTTCAATGCGAATGCACAAGCCGTTATAGGTCTATTGATGATATATTTTTAATTTGAAAAAGAAGAAACTTAAGAATAATCAGTGTTTTTTGTGGTTATGTTCACAGAACACACACAGCTACCTAAATACAGACGGGGCTCAGGGTACAAACCCCATATGCACCCACCATCCGCCCTGACAACCTCCCTGGGTACAACAGCTTAGCCTTTTCTTCAGGCTCAAAACTCTTTGCCATGGAATGTTATCCTGTCAGAAATTAAGCAAACACATGTGACAAAACAGTTTTAATTTCTAGGAGACAGGGTTGGCTGAACTGTGCTGATTCTCAGCCCATTACAGCTACTCCAAAACATAGCCAAATCTGATACATATACAGGCCAGAGCCAGCTCATATTTGGCTTTCTGGTGCCAGTCCACAGCCCAGAGTCCACCGCCCAGAATGGCCGAAACTCAGCCACAATTAGCTCAATTTGGCTACTTTGGTCACTTATTCAAAAGAAAAATGCGTTTGATGGCCAAAAGATGAGATTCGTGTCATACTGAGGTGAGATTCTCCGAAACAACTCAGTCAGACTCATCACCCAAAGTATTATAGCATTCTGGCTGCAAAGGTCTGTTTTGAATAAGGAAGAGTATAGTGGACACTCATCAAAGATCCATTATGGTAATTTTTACAAGTTGATGTGCAGCAATTGAATCCCATCTTAAACATCAGATTGCAAAAATAACTCTGAAGCGACAAGGACAATAATTGCCATATTTTCTGCTAAGTGATATTGCAAATGGAGTTTGAATGTAATTTAAATTGGAATTTAATGTGACATACTCGCGCTGTCAGCCAAAGGACAGCTGGTAGTGTGAGAGGAGAGAAGGGAGGCTTTGATAATAACGCTGGCACCAACCTGCTATAGATTTCCCATGCATCATGTTTTATCAAGGCAATATTTGATCTGCTTAATGGAGGCCCCACGGCACTCGAGAAGTCCCGAAGGGGCCTCAGTATAGCCGGCTGCTATTAATAACGGAGCAGGCGTATTATAACTCGCTATCCCGCCTGTCAAAACATGACAAAAGACCTATCATATAGGATGTGACAGTGACTCGCTGCTGTGCAGATCTCACCAGCAACGACAGATGAAACATTTTCCTACAGTGAGAGTTTTGGATCATGTTAGCTGTCAAACCAGGTGGAAAGACTTTCTGTTCCTAAACAGAGCTGTATGGAATCCTGCGCACTGACGACTTCAGTCAGTTTACATAGGTCTCTTTTTTCTTTCCTCATCCTTCTTCATTTTTATACACCTGTCTTCCACTTTGTCTTCATTTCACCCGTTTTCTTTGTTTCTCTTCGTTTTCTGTCTTTGTCACCCTCTGACACCGAGCCTCTACATTCGTTCTATAGAGTTAGGATGCCCTGACAACAGTTGGCATGGCAGTGTGTGTTATCATGCTTCCACCGCTGCTGCTGCTGCTGCCGTCGCTCACTTTGAGTTACTGTGGTGACAGTCGTGGTGTTTGTTCAGAAGTGGGATATGTTATTGAGGGTTTGCAGCACAGTCGCAGATTTCAGTTCACACAAGTATTTCTAGAAAGGTTGAGACAGAGTCAGTTTTGATTGAAATAATAAGAATGCCTGCGCAGGAGTTGGCTCTACAGCACAAATGCTGCATTCAGGCAGAATCTGAGGTGAACAAAGTGGAATGCATCGTCACTGTTAGAAATTCCTGGTATTCCTAACTTGGAATCACGAGTAGGAGACTGACATGAATGGCTTGTCCTACTTGGTTGCTTGTGAATATTGTCATAAAATGATCAGTGATCAGAGCTTAACACAGCTACTGCTAGAATGATATTTCAGATCACAGCTGCAGTCACAGTGATGGCACCAATGACATACGTAAAGATGGATAACACGTCTCCCCTTTCTCCCATTGTACCAAAATGATGCCAAAATATCTACAATATGGACATTGACATCTTGTGCTGGTGATGTCATTCGGTGCCAGGGTCCACGCAGTAGTTATCAAGGTTAGAGGTGTGGTAGCGCGGTCCCGCCCATGCACCCGGCCGATTCAATCGCGTGCAGGGGTCAGTTATCAATCATGACTTGAAACCCATGTTTACAGCATTAAATATCTGATTAAAAACTAATTAAAAAAACAAAGAACACTTGAACATACACTGGAGTGATAAGAACTACCTGGCATTAGAGCTTGAGATCTGGTCGGTCGGGCCACATTTCTCACATATTTCATGGGCTTATATCGGGTTTGGGCTGTAGTATTATTATTATTACTATATTATGTAACAATAACAACATTACATTATTGTTCTCATTATTATCAGTAGTTGTAGTAGTAGTAGTATTTTTTTTTTTTTTCTCCCCGGTTTTGTCGTTGCCATTTCAAATTTCCCCAACGTATTGTCCCTGTACCCGCCACCTCCTGCTGTTTGGTACATAGAAGGAAGCTTGTTAAGAAAAATGTCAGACTGTAATGAAGTTTGGGCAGAAATATGCTAATGAGGAATGGGTTCGAGTCGGGTTCGGACAGAATTTTGTCAGGCTCGGGCCTTTTCGGGCTCAACTTTTCAGGCTTGATTAAAGTTCTATTTGGCGCATGTCCCATCTGTTTACATGGAGGAGGGGGGAATTATGACCCATACTGCAGCCAGCCACTAGGGGGCAATTGGGACGCTTTAGCTTCACTTGGGAGCTGTCATGTTGTTCGATCCTTATATACTGTACAATCAGTTCCAATGGTTGGTTTCCACTGGTGACCCACTGACATGTCAAAGTGCCAGTGGCTTCTAAACATCTACAGAAGCTTTTCTAACCACTCCTCTATGCATAATTCACTTCTCTGCTGTATGATCAGTACGTTCCAGAAACTTGCACGTGTCCTAACCGAACACGAGCATCCAATTATTGCATAACAGAGGACGCTCTCTGTCCCCACTGATTCATTAAATATGCACTTCTAACACGTAGTCCCACCACATAGCCAGAGTATGAAGTCAGGATCAGCCACCAGCCAAATGCTGGTTAAATATGGAAGTGGCTGGTAGATTTCAGACACCAGATAATTATGATAAAGGCTGGTGGCTGGAAGGCGTTCATATTTTAAAAAGTTAATTTCCCCCACCACAACAGCTGTGTGCTCGAGCTCTGACTAGAGACATCCACTCCAACAAAAGGAGGGGGAGAAATGACATATAATATAATCAATTGTAGGTTGTTATTAGTGATGGTCAATTACCTTGATAAGCCATATTTCAGCCAGCTGGAGTTAGAAGGTATTGTATAAATGATTTCTCTTTTTAACTTCATGAATCAACCGTTTTGCAGCGCTTCCAAGAGGAGTGACAGGAATAAATAGAAACCTGGCGTCTGACAAAACTTCAGCATATTGGCAGCATTATTCAGCGTACAGAGCAACAACAGAGAGGTGGATTATGTTGAAAGAGTGATCTGAGAAGTCTCAGTTGGACGTTTTGATGCAGTTTACGGTGACAACTGCAGGTCACCTTTGGAATAACTTCGGTGAATCCAAGCTGACTGCAGCTCATGAGGGAACACGCTACACAGTTTCCAGAATCTTCTTTCAAGCTAACAGGAGGTGAATATTAGATACTCAAAAGATACATTTTTCAGTGGCATATTTTGCACTGGTGTGCCATCATTATGCCTGTGCTGCGTTCACAAACGGAGACACAAACATCACTTATTCCCTCGCTTTTTCCAGAATTTTCCATCGTTCCACATATATCTCTGTGGCGGCATTCTCTGCCAAACAAGCAGACGAACCCGCTGCACCTTTGAGAGTGCTGTTTTGACATGACAGCCACACCAAGTTGTTGCTGCCATGAAAGCACCTGGCAGGTGTCAGATGGAGTCGGAACATCTGCCGTGCAACTTTTCCTCCAACCTCTCCGACTCTTTTTGATTTCAGAACTTTCTGTTTTTTTTCTCTCAGAGCCTCTCGTTCCTCCCGCTGATAGCTTTCTCACTGTTTCCCCAAAATTGTTTTGCTCCTTCACCTCACCTCACCCTCCTTTTCTTTCTAGAATATTCTCCTCCTCCTCCTCCTCCTCCTCCTCCTCCACCCTTTCTTGTTCAATCCCCATTAGGCCTTGCCTAGTGAGCGAGACCTCCCATCCAGCTGTACACTCTTAGAAAATAGAAGTGCTGACTGGAACCATACAGGCTTTTTGCTTCCCATTAAAACCCTTTTATACAGGTCTACAGAATCTAGTATAAAAGGTTATACCTACAACTGTCTGTGAAAGGTTCCAACAAGAACCTCCTACGAGAGACTTTACAGAGAACCCTTTTATGGTGTCATGGTTCCACTTAGAGTTCTAGACAGAATCTTTGCACCTCCTAAGGGTACTTAAAATAACCTACTTTTTTATCCCAAGGGTTTCATCTAGAATCCACCCACGGGGTTCTACTGAGAACCCTTTTTTATCCCACATCTAACCCTCTTGTCTTCTGAGGGTTCTACGAAGAACAACTTTTTATTTCTACTGATGAGGCAAGGGAGGATTCCAGATACATCTACATTTAAAAATACCATTTGAAACTCGGATACACATTTGAATATTTGATCTTTCAACATTCATGCCTTTAACGATCCTTGAAAAACTCTTTCTCTCTTTGAAACAAAAGAACTTTACATTATCTCTGGGATAAACACACCGTTCCCTTAAATTCTTGTGTTGTTTCGTTATTTAAATGCTTTTATTATGAAGCAGCACAAACAGGAAATGTTTTCATTCAGGTGTTTCATCAACAGTAACTTAAAGCGACTCCTGCACAGCTGAAAACAAATATGAAATGGTAAAATAATACAGATACCTGAAAGTTCAAACTGTGACACCGGAGAGAAACTTAATTTCAAAACATAAAGATTCTGTTAGAAGCTACAAAAGTACTGAGAGCTGAATATGAAGAGGCTTTAAGAAACTTATTTTTCCATGCTGTCCTGCACACGCATGAGCTCAGCATCACAACAAGGAAAGGAGGCTCGTCACGGGTTAGCTGTGGCCAGTGAGACATCACTGCAGCCCGCTTGGAGGTGGTTCGGGCTTGCTTTGTCCCCACTCCAAAGTAGGTCCATTTCAGGCTCAGCTCACCGCCTCTCAGCAAAGCTCGGCGCACTGAAAGTGATCATGGAAATGCAATTCGGTTTGGCTCAGCACAGCCAAAAGCACCAGTGGAGAAGGCTCCCATTGGAGTCCTTATTTCTAACAATGTAACTAGAAGGTGACAGACTATGAATCTAAGAAAAAAAAATTATTTGTCCCAGAAGGGCGATTGGCTTTGTATCAAGGCAGACGAACAAACAAACCATCAAGAACCAAAGCTGCCATCGAAAGAACATCGCTTCTACTGTATCTACCCCTCTGACCTGAGTTTAGAAGGGCAGTGGTGATGGGTATTAATGAGTTCCTGGATCTGTTGCTCTTTACAGTAATACGTGCAGCTTTAATGGCTGCAGCAACACAGACCCTCTCAATATTTTCGTGCGGCCGGAGTTCAGAGTTTGTCCGGTTTAAGAGGATTTTGGGAAGACCGCTGAAGGGGCACAGTGCAATGTCAGCAATCCAAAAACACTTTGTGTCTTAAGTGAAATTTAAGCAGAGTACAGCTTTTCTGTGAGATATTCTTCTTTTAATCACAGACATTTTCTGCAGTTACAGTACAGTCAGCAGAACTCTGTGTCAACATAAGAGCTGGTTAACTGCACAAACAAATCCACAGCGCTTTGATTTCACCGTGGATTCATCATTCCAAAGACCATGAAGCAGAATTTGAATGGGTATTTGTTAGTAGACCGTCTAGTGTTGGAGATTTCCATTTCTGCCTGAAATCATAGTGGATTTGCTTTTCTTTTAATCGCCTTTTATTTTCCCTCCTCTCTTGGTTTCTTTTATTCCTCTCCTGGTCTGTTATTTTCTCCTCCTTCTGAACATTCACTTTGTCATTACGGTTTAGGAGCTGTTGCTTGTCTCTCTTCTCTCCTTTTCCCTCCTTTCATCTCCTTAAAAATTAAACTCTTTTGGGTTTAACAGCTCTTTCCATCAATCACATACCTCTCATCCTCCCATAATTTTTACTTCCATGCCTCCTCTCCTCTCCGAGGGAGGCTCGCAGTTTCCTCCAGGAAGCAGCTGACACGAAATGAAATACCTGTTTGAGAAGCTAAATAAGAAATCTGAATATCAAAGTGTGTGTGTGCGTGTGTGTGCGTGCACATCTGGCCACTGTTGCATTACCCGTGTGGGACTCTGCATCTCTCTCCCTTCATCTCTCCAGGTGGTGTCCATGGGTCTGTACCTGGGGGAGAAAGCCTATCTAAGGAGCAGCTGGAACATTCTGGACGGTTTCCTCGTGTTCGTGTCTCTCATTGACATTGTGGTGTCGATGGCGGGCGGGGCTAAGATCCTGGGGGTTCTCCGTGTTCTCAGGTTGCTCAGGACGCTACGCCCCCTCAGGTTAGGAGGTTAAACCGTCATGTTTTCTCTTACAACTTGATTTGCTGGGATTTGTTTGGTGAAGAAATAGTACAGAATTTTTGCTGTACCTTCGCATAAAGCCTGGAAACAGGGTCAAACAGCTATCCACACTTTGGTTTAAATACAGAGTAAACAGATTAGATATAACATGCTAATTAGTGAGCTTTAGATGTGCTGTTAGGCAGATTTTGTTACCATTAGATAGAACCAGGTTAGCCATTTCCAGTTTCCAGTCTTTCAGATGAGCTGACCGGCTATGCCCAGTCGCTTTATATTACCATACAGACATGAGAGTGGTGTCAATCCTCTCATAAAACTCACCACCACAAAGTGAGTTTTCCAAAATGTCAAAAAAATCCTTTAAAGGGATAGTTGGGATTATTTGAAGTGGGGTTCTATGAGGTACTTATCGATAGTCAGTATATTACCTAACATGGAAGCTAAGCATTAAATTTCTGTGGACGGGATCAGCAGCAAAAGGTATTTTGGCCATTTGCAGCGTTTCAGTTCTAGACCTTCCTCAAAAACCTGTGGTCCTTTTGCAACTTTTTGGTCTACTCGCCTTCTACGATGCACCGGTCTCATCTGATGTTATATGAGGCAAATATTCCTGTCATTAAACCAACCAAAGTCCATTGGCACAATCAGAATACCACAAACAAACAAACAAACAGATCGAGGTACCGGTAGACCAACAACTCCTGTGCTCTGCACGGTAAAATGATTGATTTCGTCTGTGGAGTTTGGTTGGTTTGAAGAGAGCAATATTTGGCTTATATAACAAGCTTTGTCAAGCTTTTCTTTTTAAATTTAATGATGTTTTTATATATTTCAACATTTATTACATATGGTTCAAGACCGTGTTCCCCAAGCCTTTGTGCAAAAGATACAGGTTACATACAGCATGTTTATGAGCAACTAAAGAGTGAATTCAGAGTCCACTCTTGCACCGTTTCATTCGAATAACTTAAAGAGATGAAATTTCCCATTAATTCACAAGACGAAAAGCAAAGATCAGAGAAATGTATGAGCAAATAAACCTAATTTTGTGGAGCAGATGGAAGCAGCTGTTGAACTGAGGTGCAGGGAGCTCAGATTAAATTCAGCTGAGGTCTTTTTGGGTCTGACTGAATGAATTCAGGCCGTGCTGTATGAAATTACCACAAATGGGACCCGACGCAGCCTTTTTCCTGTACAGGCTGATCTTTCTTTCTTTAAAGCTATTATAAATGTGTTGATACCACATTGTTATATGTACTTTAATTTGACCACCATACAACTAGGCTTATAAGAGGGAACGATTATGCTAAAAGTGTGTTTACTGCATCAAAGTGAACTAGTTGCCCTTTTCATTGTTACTTTTAATGATGATGGCTCGTATTTCTTTATAGAAAAGCAGGCCTAAAAGTTTAATTCTTTTAAATTATTCGTTTGTGAATTCTATGAAACGTCCATGTACTGCTCTTCTCTCTTTCTGTCTTTTATTCTTTCTTTCTCTCTGTATCTTTCGGTCGGTCCTCCAGGGTGATCAGCAGGGCTCCGGGGCTGAAGCTCGTAGTTGAAACCCTCATCACATCCCTCAAGCCCATCGGCAACATCGTCCTCATCTGCTGTGCCTTCTTCATCATCTTTGGCATTCTAGGTGTCCAGGTAAACACCATCAAATATGTATACTGTACGTTCTCAACCTTTTGTCTTTCTTTTTTTTTTATTAATCAGGGGATCTCACAAGCTTTTAACAATTCATCAGGACTCTCAAGACTTTTATTTTAAGAGAATTTTAATTGGACCTGAGACGGTCAAACTATTGCAAATCTAATATGACCGAACATCCCGACCCCTTGTGCTCACCACGGCCTTATTAAGCTTTTATGCACATGAGAATGAAAGTCGATCAAAATATGCTTCCTGGGCCACAATTATGCTCTTAACTTCCATCTAGAGCGAAAAGTAAAACCAAGAAATGGAAGATTAAACATGAACACAGTGGAGAAAATGAGATGAGGCTGTTCAGCCCTGTTTGCACCCACAAAGAAATCACGTTCTCGCAGCATGGCCAAGAAGCCTAATTAGAGCGGAATCCAACAGGAAGAGGCATAATAGTAACACATCACCATGCAAGAATCCTACAGTAGTGGGATATTTTCCTGCCAAAGAAAAGAACAGGCTGAGTTTATAAAACCAAGTTTTGCCTCTCCACATGTAATGATCCACAACCTTAACAATCCTTTACAGGCAAAAATGTGCTGTAGATAACTTTTTATGAAGTCATGGGACTTCAGAAGAACACAATATAGACATGCCTCTAAATTAATTAATGGATCAGGTCATCTTTTAAATCTGCCTTCAGTATCCTTTACTACAGTTGTCAGAAATGTCTTTTAAAACTACAGAATGCATACTAAATGTCTAATATCTATATCTAATGTATTAATGTTTTTTCACTTCCATTCACTGATCCTCCACTGAAACTGTTTGGAGCCTTTCTGGAGAGACCCGCCTCACACTATGAAAACTATAAATCTATATCATTATTAATAAATAGCAATTAAAAAAAAAAAACATTTTTAAAGGCGCACAGTCGCCTGCTGAATGGGACAACTGTGGCTCATGTAGTAGAGCAAATTGTCATCTGCAAATTGTAGGCTTGACAGTTCGACCTCTACTTGTCCTTGGGCAAGACACTGTACCCTGGTTTCCCCAGCCACTGGGGATGCCAAGCTCCAAAAAATGGAAAGTGTTTGAAAATGGACATCCAGAGAAAAAAAAATTCCGAACCAAATATGCAGATCCATACCAGGCTGGGGTGGCGTCCTGTCTGCCCACGAGCAGGTGGTCCGCTTTGGCAACCCCTAATGGAGGCAGCTGAAAGACAAAGAGAAAGGAGCAAACGGAGCAGCTGCACCTCCACTATTTTGACATGGGGGAGCAAATATGCTTTTTGGTCATGCAACTTTGCTATTTTTAAACATCTGAGCTACACCAAGGCAAAATCTTTGCTGCCATGACAAAAAAAGTAAATAAAAAAAAAAAAAGAAAAATCACAAAAGAAAACAAAAGAAACAAATCATCTGCGAGTGGACATGAAACTCTGTCCAATCCATCTCATGTCCACCTTCTTCTTGTCTTGACATTCCAATAAAGTCAGACATGTTAATATTATCAGAATAAAGATGTACTCTGTCCAGCAACAAACAGCAAACCAGGTAATTACTTTGGTAACGGCCGAAAAAAACTCCTCAAATACTGTCACACGCATATGACAGACGGTGAATCAACATTTTCATGAGTCGTGTTTAAATCGGCATGAATCTGATTCACTGATGAGGACGTACTTTAATGACTTTTTTGGAGTTTTTGAAACACTTTGCCTCTCATTACCTCAGTCTCCTCCCACCTAAAAAGCAAAGCTAATTGATGGAGGCTGGTAACGAGTTGAGGTGACAAAATCCAAAATGTAGAGTTTAAATGGAAATACAGTTTATCTTTGTGGATTATAATGATGCCGAATTGACAACAAGACTGTCAACATATGACTCCTTTTATCTTACGTTTTTAGAATTGTGTGTTTTTATGGACACGTAAGGAATTGTTAAAATGTCATATTTCTTAAAGGGAGTTTGGTGTAATATTTCCTCCGGAGAGCGCATGGAGCTTTAGTTTAATTCAAACTGCTTTTTTTAAAAACATTTTGTCACCACTGCAGAAACACAGGATAACTGCTAAAGTATAACAAGGTTGTCTAATGTTGAGCGCGGTTACTTACTGGTTTGATTAATGGTTTAATAATGTGTATAATGATTCCTCACAGTGGCTGATCAGGCTAATTATCAGCTAATTGTACTCAGTTTCTAACAAGAGTATGGAGAAAATGGTTACCCTTTGTGTGCAGAACGCAATGAAAAACAAATATGTTTATATATAACAGTGGAAAATAAACTGAGCTTTATAGTGAAAGAGCAACTTCAGTGGTTGTGATTGACGGCTCAATATTGCAGGAAATGGGAATTTCAGGTGTTAATTAAAGGAAAAACCTCCTGCCAATCCTGCTCCCCCATTTTTAACTATAACTAGCCATCCGTATAACAAGTGAGTTCATAAGCTTTGCAAATGAACAGCTGACTTGGTTTTCACATTTTTGTTTCATCAGTGTAATCCCATATTTTCTTTCTGCATCTATAGTTGTCAGTCCCACCCAGTTCTTCCCCGCATCATTTCACGTTATTATTCTCTCCGCATCTGCAGTTATGCATTATTTTACTCTCTCCCCTCTTTGATGTGTTCAATATGATTGAGAATTAAAAGCATCTTTTTTCTCAGGAGGAGGAAAAACCACACTGTTGATATCAAGTGCTGTTGGAGTCTTTAGTTAGTCATCATCTGCGCGCTCATTACAGACGCTAATTATGAAATTACTTCAAAGAGCCGCACGAGAGAAGTGGCTGCGCACGACTGTTGTCATGACTTCATCAAAATTTATCTTTGTGCTCGTCTGTCTCTCATGTCCCCCTCTGCATGTGTTTCCCTCCCCAGCTCTTCAAAGGGAAGTTCTACTACTGCGTGGGTTTCGATGTGAAGAACATCACCAACAAATCCGACTGCCTGGCTGCCAACTATCGATGGGTTCACCACAAGTACAACTTTGACAACCTTGGACAGGTACAAGAGAGGAAAATATGTTTTGAACTTATTCATTGTGGATTTAAACACAAACAATGCTGCACATACTCATAAAAATAACAATAATCAGCATATTGTATAGGACATTATTCCTATTGTAGGATTGGAATTATTCCTATACTATGCAAGAGGAATAATTAAGACATATGACAGATAGTAAACAACACATAGGCTATTATAAAACGAATCCTTCTAAATCTAGAGAGGAGAAGTATTTTTTTCTAAATATTAATGTGGATATTCAAAGTATTTTTCCATACATTTGCACAGGCAGTGTTGAGTTAAGTTCTACTATGACACACTTCCAAACAACTAAAAACTTCACACAGCTGTCACATGCATGAAATAATGACTTAAGAGAGTGATTCTGTAAGTTATTGTTCATCTGCATGATTTAATGAGTTTTGGATACAGTGATGAACCAAATGTATGGATCAGAAAGTTTGTGACAGAATTTTTTAAAAATTTTAGTCCCATGATACTGTACTTTGACCCGCTGTACCCCATCTGGTGCTGTGTTCACAGTGAAGTCATGACGGGAAAAAGAAAGTCATTTTCTCTCTTATGACCAGGCCCACACAAAATCTGTGCTGCAGAATATTTTCCACAGACTCTTAAAGATCAGATTTTAAATGCATTTGAATTTTTTGCGTCCATGTGTCCTACATTTCATGCAGGTCGACATTTAAATGAAAGAAAATCTAAACAAGTTTGACTAAAATCTACTAAATATTTCTTTATTTCAGTCCTGCTTGAGGTAATTGTAAGTTGTTTTAAAGTTCTGTATGCTAATTTTTGCTCCAGGACAATTTTGTGTTAAATGGATACTGTGTATCACATTGCAAGCAAAAAAAACCAAACATTCTGCAGAAGTCTGCAGATTTTCATCCTGGATCACAGCTGAAAAAAAGAAAGAAAAAAAAGTGCTGATTCCGTTTGATCCTGCTTATGACAAACTGCCAAAAACAAGCCAACAAGATGCAGCAGTGAAACGTGGTGTTCCTCATGTCGCCTTGTGTAGTCTACTCAAAGGAGAAACAGTCTGCTAGTGATGGAGACAGACAACAAATGTGCATGCAGACACCACCTGTGGCCACACTCGTCGAGTGGATTGATAATGCCCGGTCACTTAGGCCTAATGCCCCCTTGAGCAGACCCTTGGTGAGGAAAAGAATAGCAAAGCTGCCTGTTTGATTACTTTATATTCATGCTATTAATATAAAATGTCAATTAGATGTTTATCTGCATGGGAAATAAAGAAAAAGAAAAAAATATATAGCAATCAGACAGACATTATCAATGTAAGTGGTTTCCACTGTATTTACTAATTGTTATTTAATAAAATTTAATATCAGTCTAAAATCAATAGCATTAATCAGCTTCAACCCAAATAAAGTTTTGTGGGTTTGTTTATGGTTTGTGTATGTTTTGTGTTTGTGTGTCTGTGTCCTTCAGGCTCTAATGTCGCTGTTCGTACTGGCCTCAAAGGACGGGTGGGTCAACATCATGTACCATGGACTCGACGCAGTGGGAATAGACCAGCAGGTAATAACAGACACATACTGCAGGCCTTTACAACACTGGTACAGACTTGTGTAATTACACTTATGTGTGAGACACAGTATGTGCCAGGATGAGGCTGACACAGAAAATCTTATTTGCCATCTTTCTGTCCATTTTCCACCACTGAAAAGCAAAGTCGCTCAAGTGTCTGGATCTCCATCCGCATCCTCCAGCTTTGTCTGGGCAATCCCGTGCATTCATAGGCCAGATGGAATATGAAATCTGTCCTTCTGTTCACCCCCCGAGATCTCCACCCAGTTGGACATGCCCACAACTCCTCCACAGGAAAATAACAGCCTAGTATTCAAAGATTCCAGCTGAAGGCCAGAGCATCATAAACCCCCTCAAATACCTATCAGACTGGGGAGGGCTATGTCTGACAATTTCTTTAAATTTCTGGCACCAACTGTCTGAAATTCACACACACTTCAACTCTGCGGAGGTGAGAAATGAGCCGGGGTTTGAACTTCTCCCTCTAGCTCTCTTTGACACAACTATCTATATAATTTATATTCATTGAAGTATCCCTGTATGAAAATCAGTTTTTCCTAAAATGAAAGTTTTAAACTGGTAAGATATTCTTAAACATACCTTCCAATATTTTGTCACTCCCCTAACTCTCGCTGAATCCTCAAAATGGGACAGCCCGAGCTGTCTCTATTGTCTTAGACAATATTGTTTAAATATGATAACATGTAAATTCCCCCTCTATATGATGGCCTTCTTCATCCCACCTTGAATTTTGCCAAACACACAGACAAACTAATTTTGATTGTGCTTGTACTCCCATAGTCCATCTCTGTCTCTTCTGTCAACAAATAAAAGTAAAATGAACCCAAACATCCTGCCATGGACAGTTAGGTTTTGATCAAAGATTAGCTCAGCTCCCCTTTTACCATATACCCGCCCTCCTTAGTTACTGTTGCTACGCCTGTCAAACTTTCCATTTTTGAACTGGACATACGCCGTTTACAGTGATAATGGTTGCAGATTTAACTGTGGAAACACGTTGGTTGAAATGATGACTCTCGCTTGCAGATTTCCTAAGTGTAACTGTCTCATGTAAGGTAATGCTAATGCTTGAACTCCTTGACTTTTTTCATGTGTCCATCCGACTCATGTTAAAACAGGGACCCTGTGAAAGTGTATTAAATATGTAAAGTTACTTAAAGGCTGTGTAACAACACAATGTTAATGCTAACAGACTGAGGCTAAAGCTAGCTCTCAGCAAACATTGGTCAGATGGTGAAATTTGACATATACAACGCTATAGATAGATAGAAGATCGAAATACACCCGTGGGGAAAGGAAGGGCAGGGACTTGATTAGTGCAGCGGACCTTGAGATGGCGACCCAGCTGGATCATGATCAGTCCAGGGGGAGAGCTGGGGTAAGAACTAAGCTAACCCGGCTTAGACGTAAGAGAGGGAGCCAGAGAGATGCTCTGTCATCGGCCCACTTTGATTCCGCACAAGCCCACATCCTCCTCCTCAAACCCCCCTTCGAGGTAACGTTACCGAAGCTAGTAAGTTGGTTTTATTTAGCCTGACATGCTAATGTTCACAGCATACATTAGAGCTTGTGTTTCACATTATTACAAATTATATTATTCACAAATATTACAAAAAAAAGCCCCATGCACACTGCTTCAACATGGACAGTAGAGAAATGCAAAGTTTGACAGGCGGGGAGGGGCTTAGCGAAGGGTAGATTGGAGATACTCCAACAACCTTCCTGATATCATGTTCCATCATACCATCAAGCAAAAACTCCGTCATTCTGGGATGTTAACTTGTTCACAGTGTGGAGAAAAGATTGATATCAGCAGCAGATGAAGCAGACAAAGGCCTTATGCACTAAAGCGCTCTTCATTCCATTGCTTTTGCACCAATTTACCCACGATGAAGAGCATTTTCAGAGATGCTGAGGTTGCAAAATTCAGTCTTGCCTCCCACATAATGAACTGGTTCAGAGAGGTTAAGAGTTTCAGTTAACGTCCCTTAAACCTCGCAAAGAATGCCCACATTCACACACATGACGTCAAAGTCCAATGACACGATGCAAATTAGTCTTCTGACGTGTCTACAAAGAGAACGGATTCCCTTTAGAATTGGCTTTATTTGAACATCTATTAGGGAATCTATTAAAGAGAGGGCATCATTCTGGATGATTCAGTTTCTCCGCCTCAGGGAGAAACATCCCTGCAGTCCAACATGAGTCTGAATGACTAATCCCATTTGCACTCCACCCCGCGCTTTCAACACTCAAAGCTCCTCCAAATTGAAAATCTGACTCTCATCTCCGGTTTTACTGCACCTGAACTCGATTTTTGTTTTGTAATGACTCTCCCGCAATAACCGCGTTGATACCCAATCATCCCGATCTTTTCTTCACATTGTCTCCCCTTCCTGCCTGTTCGTCAGGTTCCCGTTGTACCCTTTCTGCGGCTTCAGGTTGGACTGTACCAGCCACGAGGTGGCAATTGGAAGACTGCGAGAGGTTCATTTATATTTCAAATGTGTGTCAAACCCAGACATGAATGGATGAGGTCCCCTCACTCATTGCTTATTACATAAAGGTATCCAGATTCAGAGAATGAAATGATCATACGATGTACAGCACCTTTCAGACATCTTGTAATTTTCTTATCAGGCCAAGTTACCATCTGGATTTATGAATATTTATATTTTATCTTCTTTTATCTTATCTAGAATTTCTGACAAAGATGTACTGTAAGTCTACATACTTTAAGATCTAAATGTAGTATATCCAGCACCTCACTCACACTTGGTACATCCTCTTACAGGGCTGACATATAGACCCTTTTTTTGGGCTATGTTAGCTGGATGCAAAACTAAGGAAAACCTGGAGGCAAATACAGAGTAGTAGGCTACATAATGAAGAGAGAAAATGTCATCTTGCTGTATTGTTGGGTGAGTCGGGTGCCAGAAAGTAGTTCTGGCTCAAAATTGAAATTTTATCACATTTTTCAACACAGTTGGGAGATTTGTGCGGGCTGCAACACAATGAACAAAATGATCTAACGAAATGTCAAGAGAGGAAAATATTCTCACACCTATTTTCCCTATTAAACCAAAAAATATATAACCAATAGCTTTCTGAGTTCAAGTGTTTCTCTGTTACCAAACTGAGGCGAGCTTTAATTGCTTCATTAACTCTGAAAAATGCACTTCATTCTAACTTTTTAGACAGAGAGAAACAAAATAACACTCACCAAAACTGTCACCAACTCTGGTCTGGTTGAAATAAATCCTTAATTCATCGCATCAATTGCTAAAACAGTCTCTACAGCTCTACAGGCTGCTTTCTTCACACTCGTCCTCTTCCTCAGTAGGTGTGTGCTCTGCCACTGAGCGCGTCTCAGAGTAATGCCTGTCACTCATGCAGACTATTGAATTAGCACAATAAAATGACAAAAATTGCCTTGAAAAAGCAACCAGCTGTGGGCCCTTTGGCAAACGTAGAAAGATTATCGATCCATTGAGAGCGTATCTATGAGTCGACTGTGAGTGACCGTACATATTCAGAAAAACTTATATTTTCCTTAGCAAGTGTTAAGAAACAAGCCAACAACACTTGCTGGCTAGTTTTAGCAACTGTCTGCAGGGAATAGTTTTGCATCCACCTAAGCTCCGCCCACAAAAAACACACACACCTTTAACATTAACACCTATGGGCTGGGAAGCTGGTCATTTCCACTTCATCTAATCTGTATCTTTGGACTGTGGGATGAAATTGAAGCAGGCATGTGGAGGACCTAAAAACTCTACTCTGGGTGGAGGATTTAAACCAAGCGCACTGGAAGGGTGCTGGGCTTTGAAGCTAAGTGAACATAGTAAAATGGCCAAATCATAAAATTCCAAAGTCACATAATGTGCGCTGGCCACTAGACTTAAATTGTGAAAGAAGCGTCTGTAAAGCAGTGGATACATGTTTGTGAGCGTCACAATCTTAAAATGCTGAAAAAATTAGAATGAAAACACAAATTTTTGTCTCAATATGAACCCGCTAATAGTAAAGATCATGCATGTAGCACGCTCATAATTCATTCATGATTGCCAGTAGTTGCGAGCTAAACTGTGACGAGAGGCAAGATAGAAAGTAGAGGTAAGATGAAAAGATATATTTTTAAAAAGCTTCAAAAACACTGCAATCATGGCTCCAAACAGGAGCAATTACGGAGAGAAGAGCAGATCAGGTGGAGAATATTTCGAGCAGCTGTATTGAAGATGAAGAAGATGACAGTGAACTTGTGGTTGTGTCAGTGAAGACCCAGTGAAGTCTCCACAGCAGCTGCTACCACCAAACGGCACGAAACAGTAAGGTGGTGCCTGGAGAGTTCGATATTTTCTGAGGTGGAACATGGCATAAAAAGTTTGAGGAACACTGCCATAGTTGTTATTAGTGTTATATTATGATATTAAGAAGTTTACAAAAGTGTGCACATGCAGATGTGATAAATATGGGGTGTTGGACAGAAGTGCATGTCAAAAAAGGAAAAATAGAGTCCATATCTAGTGACCGGACTATTTTTGACAGTACAGTATCAAAACGTATAAAGCAAGCAAACCTGTGGAATTTCTTGTTTCACATTTATCCATCCATCCATCCATCCATCCATCCATCCATCCATCCATCCAACCAACTGCTTATCCGAAAATCGGGTCGCAGAGGTAGCAATTCCAGCAGGGGATCCCAGACATCCCTTTCCCTGGCTACATTAACCAGCTCAGACTGAGGGATCCTGAGGCATTCCCAAAATCCCTCCACCTAGTCCTTGGTCTGCCTCGTGGCCTCCTCCCAGCTGGACTTGGCATCCTTACGAGATGCCCCAACCACTTCAACTGGAGCAGCGACTGTACGCCAAGTATCTCACCCTATCCCTAAGGGAGATGCCAGCTACCCTCCCGAGAAAACCCATTTCGGCCGCTTGTGTCCGCGATCTCGTTCTTTTGGTCACGGCCCATCCTTCATGACCATAGGTGAGAGTAGGAACGAAGACTGACCGGTAGATCGAGAGCTTTGCCTTCTGGCTAAGCTCCCTTTTTCGTCACAACGGTGCAGTAAAGCGAACGCTGCTCCGATTCTCTGGCCCATCTCACACTCCATTGTCCCCTCACTCCAGAACAAGACCCCGAGATACTTGAACTCCCTCACTTGGGGTGAGGACTCATTCTGTACTGAACAGCAAAGTCCTCAGTTTGAGTTCGACCAGGGACCTTCGCTGCTTGTCATTCCCATTCTCTCTCTTCCCTCATTTCCTGTTATATTTTTTCATAAAGACATGAAAGACCACATGTATAAATTCCATTATACATGAACATGTATATTCTCTCTGTTCTTTAATTCTCACCCTCCCCTGAGACACATTGATTAAGACGAACATGGTTTGTTGGCTTAGAGATTTCCAGCGGTGGCTGTTGTTACCTTGAGCTCCCTCCAGGCTCCTTCCATGTTTCTTACGCACTTTCTGTCTGTACTTCCTCTTACATCTCTTCTCCATCATCCATTCTTCAATTTCTGTTTCTCTTTTGATACCCCATTCTCTTCTACTTTTGTTAGTGATATTTTTCCCCAATCACGTACGTTTCTCCTCTCTGCCTCATCACTTTATCTTCACTTTCTCTCCTTAGAGTCTTCTGCCAGGTCTGCCTCTCTTCCTCACTGCCTTTCAATGACTTTACCATTTCCCTTTAGTCATCTTATCCTCGTCTCGTCCTTCTCTACTTCCTGTTGACATTGTTCCCCCCCATCTCTCTCTTCCTCTCCTCCAGCCGGTGATCAATAACAGCCCGTGGATGCTGCTCTACTTCATCTCCTTCCTCCTGATCGTCAGCTTCTTCGTCCTCAACATGTTCGTGGGCGTCGTGGTGGAGAACTTCCACAAGTGCCGCCAGCACCAGGAGGTGGAGGAGGCCAGGCGACGAGAGGAGAAACGCCAGCGTCGCATGGAGAAGAAGAGGAGAAGTAAGACCCAGGGAGGAAGGGAAATTAGCAGAGAGGGAGAATTGGGAATGATGTTTGGAGTGAAATGATAGGAGGAGAAATGAAAGAGAGAGATGAAAAAGGAATCCAAAGTTGGGAGAGGGGGAAGGAAAAAGGAGGCCAAAAGGAGGCTGGATGGAAAGAGTCAAGGGAAATAAGTGTAGATGGTAGGAAGACAGATGGACACATGAACCTCTGGGGAGTGGAGGAAGAGAGCAAAGACTGAGGGGAGGGAGGAATGATTGATGAAGGGATGGGGGTCCTTTTGGAGAAGAGGAATAACCTCAGGAGAAATAGAGGGAATCGATAAATCAATAGAGGAAAGCTGGCAGAAGAGGAAGACGTGAATATGTTAAATATATAAAGTACTAATTTTGGCCCCACTTTATTTTACAGTACACTAATGATGCATTAGCAAGAAGATGTGAAAAAAGCTGTACTTTCTATCAAATTAGACAAAAAGCTACAAAAAGTCAGTTCTTTTTAAGACAATATTAGATCCTTTATAGACCCTTTTAGACTTAATTAGTTTACAGTGTGATTCTCTCGCAATGTGTCCATAATTGCCCTCTAATAAAGTCTAATAAAGGGGGTAATAATGCTTAATAATGAACATACTATTCCTAGTTTTTGTCTAATATTGTACAAATTACAGCCTGTTAGGTAGTGAATCACATAATGACCGTGATACGTAATCAGAGATCAAGGAAAACATGTAAACTTGAAACACTCGCTCCGGTGCATTCAGAGCTGTGTTTTCCCTCGGAGTTTTTCTATTCCCGGCCTGTAATTCTGTAATTTGTGATATTGTTTGCCCGTTTCACTTTAATTAAAGTTTAAATTAATGCCGAATGTTCGCAGAATGAGTAAGTGTCTGTTTATGAGTCGTAAGAAATTTGTTTTTAATCTTGTTGAAGGCATAGATGTTCATAAAGGTTAAATTAAGCAAAATGTTAATGAGGCCTGGCAGGCAGTGAGGGCAGCCACTTAACTCGAAGTCCAGAGTGTTTTCAGAGCAGTGAGCTTTTGCTTTCAGGATAACAGACTAAATGTTAACAGATAATGGACAGTTTTAAACAACTGATCAGCTTACAGTTATGCACTCGCCATTATTATCGCCAGTATTATTTCTAGTTTTTGTTGTATTTAATACAAACTACAGCTTGTTATGTCTAGGTAGTGTGCTGTAAAATAAAATGCGACCCAAATTTCCTCTCTCATAAGTATTTGTTTACCACTTCAGAATAGAAATGTAATCCAGAAAGTTTGTTAATATGTAAAATAATAAATTACTCAAAGCTTTGGAGAGATTCTCTCCTGGGTACAGTCCAAACGGCACGTGTCCAAGAATTTTTCTAATTTGATGTTTTATTTTATGCGTCCTCAATGATGTGACCCAGAATGAGTCATTCTTTCAACTCATTTAAAAGTATTTAACCTCCCTCTCACGTTTATCAAACTTTTTCTCCACATGTTGTCTCACAGTTTTATCTCCCTCTCTGCTTTATCACCCTCGTTTTTCACCCCCCCTTTGACCTAAATAAATCATTCTGTTTGCACTTTGCATTGCTTTTTCCACACTCATTTTTTAAACCCCTTTCTTTTCTCTACCTCATTTTCTTTTGCTCTTTTCCTCCTTGTTCTTCATTTCCCTCCCCCTGGATTAATTTCTCCTGTTATTCCTTTCTTTTTTGTCTTTTATCTGCCTTTTCTTTGATTCTGTGCTTTCATTTCCCCATTCGTCTCTTCCCTCCACATTACTCCTATTTTCCATCTGTTTTATCCCTTCCATCAATATTTTTCCTGCCTCATCATAAATCCAAATCCCTCTTCGCCTTCCTGTTTCTCCATCTCTGTGTCTTTTGTCTTTACTGTCTCTCTCTCTCCAGAGGCCCAGAAGCTGCCCTACTATGCGTCATACGGCCCAGCCCGGCTTGCCATCCACACTCTGTGCACCAGCCACTACCTGGACCTGGTCATCACCTTTATCATCTGCATCAATGTCATCACCATGTCTCTGGAGCACTACAGCCAGCCACAGGTGACCACGCTTCTCGACGGAGGGGTGGAGGGATGCTCGGGGTGTGGGCATTGGTGCTGCTGACGGATACAGCAGACTTGTTTGAGGGCTTCTGAGTGGGTGGTGAAGCACCATCTGGGCAGAGTTTCTTAGAAGTGGGCACTCCCAGAGGCAGGCTGCCAACCTGCTGCTCTGAATCAGCAGCAAAAACAGCCAACTACCAAAACATTTATCCACGTGCTTGAATACAAACAATCTGGCAGATTTGGGAGTTGGTTATGCAAAATGTTTCTCACAGGCACAGAGAGGGTGAAAAAAAAAGTTTGAGTCTGTAGTTAGACAGTAAATCGCTATATCCTGATTCTGATACTTTATTGTCCTCTTGGGAACGTGTGTCTCGGGCTTAGTATGAGCCCACGTCTGTACCACCAGATAGAATATAGTAAATCAAAAACATTGTCAGAGCTTTGGGCTACTAAAAGGTGGGTAAAATAACATTTTTCATGTTCTGTTGAATAATAGAATACATGACCTGCTGCCTCTGTAGCAGCAAAATAGAGTAATATATAACTTATGTCAAGCATAATTATTATTTCTTTTTGAAGAAGCTACCATAAGAAAAAATATACTGTAAAAGAGCTCATTTAAAGTCCAGATGAAACAGCATTTTAAGTGAAACAGGATAGGACGTTTGAAGGTATTACTAATGAATCTTAGCTCTGCTGCTGAAAGTTGAAGACTGATTTATGGACGGATCTCATGATATTATTGTTTAAAGTCAGCTGGTTTAAAACTACACAAGCACATAATTGGATTTTGATATAAGAACACAAAGAAATTGATTTAATGTAATTTTTTGGCATATATTCTTAAATAGGTGTACAATATGACTGGAGATGTGATCTGAAAAGGGTTAACGAAAAGCATTTATGATTTCATCTTGACTTTAAAGGTATAGAAAAAACATTTTTTTGTTTTGAGCTGATAATACACTCACTGTTTCCCTTCAGTTTTTTTTTTCTCTTCAAGGCCTGTACGCTCATGAAGGCTCACTGTGATGTGTTTTTGTCTGGAGGCTGCAGGGTCTCATTGTTGACCTGAAACCTCACTGATCTTAAACAACAATATTGTGCTGAAGATATAAAATAATCTGCCGCTTTTCGTGGCCAGCCGCACGCAGACAACCTACACAGCTCATTATTTTAAAATAGCTTTACCTTTTTAGTCTGTTTATGCCGGCTTTTAGCGGCACCGACACTCCAAGTCAACAACTGTTTGAGCAGCCAGTGACGTTCAAAGCTTCCACCCACATAATGCAGGGCCGCAGTCAAAGATCTACAGGTTTCAGTAGCTATATAACACTGGACTGAAGTCCAATGAAAACAGTAGAGTGAGATAACTCGCTAAAAAGATATCATGAGGGTTAGCACTGTTGCGTCAAGCTGTTCAAATGTGTGTCTGGGCTCTAAAAAAAACTTTAATTCTTTGATTTTACACATTGAGGATTTTGAGAAGGTCAGCCAGTGAGATTATTTATGTCTGCCTTGAAAGAATTCTTTGTAGCAGTAGACCTCTACCCCTGCAGTGATACAAACACAGAACACTCTTGTTAGATTCACTGTCTTAAAATAAACATCACATTTCTCAAGATCTCATGATTTCAATGGTTTGCCCATGATTATTACAAATCTATACCACAAACGCTGATAAAAAAAAAATAAAAAAAACTTTATTTTAATGAATGAATGCTAAAGATGCAGTTTACCTTGTTAAGCTAACGTATGTTTAGCTAGCTTAAGGGAACAATTCAAAATGTTGGGAATTTATGCTTATCCATATGGATGTAACAATATATCGAATATTGTCCGAAAAAATGCCATATCGGACTCATTTTATTCTATAAAAGAACTGCTGCATGACTATTGCATGGTGCTTGTTTTGCAGTTGTACCAACATCATTTAAGTATGCGTTGCCAAAGAAAATTAATGTCAATTCTTTTCGTGTGCTCAGGTCATGGCATGCTGCTTTTTTTAAATTTAAATTTTAAACAAACACATAAGAATTAGCACACATAAGATTTATTTTAAGATTTTAATTTGTCTTTTCTTAAAATATTGCGCTAAATGTTGCATGTTGGGCTTTTTTTTATTGTGAAATTATTGTACCTTGAGCTTTTGGTATCATTTACATCCCTACTTGTTCACATCTTGTCGAGAATTAGATTAGAATATTGATCCAGCTCATGTCTGTGTGTTATTTACAAAGCTACTTCCAGCTGCCAGTTAGCTTAGCCTAGCATAAAGACAGTAAACCGCTAGCCTAGCTCTGTCCAATGTGACTTTCAGGGCGTTATACACAAGGTATATCTCATTTATTTAATTCTTAAAATAAAACAAAATGTAAAAGGAGAAGATGTCCTTGATACAAGGTGAGCTAATGAGCGTCATATTTATCATACAGACAAAAAAAAGGGCTGCCAATTATCTAACTCTCAGCACATAAGCACATTTAATGTCCAACCAGCTTGACAGGGACTGTATAAACTCATGGATCCACGTTCTGATTACAAATGTGTATAACAGCTTAACATATATCTTTTGTTCTTCCTTAATTGGGCTGCAGAGCCTGTGACAAAAGGGTTTAATATGTGCATTGAACATTACAAGCTTTTGATTCTTATAGTCATTTTCTGTCTGACTCATTAATACCAGTGTGATAGGGAAAAAAAATATTCTCTCTTCCTCCCCAGAGCCTGACATAATTTAGTTGTCTGTCTCAATTAAGCTCTTTTCTATTAAAAGAGATTCATTGGCAAGATACATTTCTCACATTGATAGAACAGATTTACTGAACAACAACTCTGATCCCTAATGCACTGATTTTATTTTCTCTCTTCCTCTCTCAGCTACTGTGGAGAGATAAGTCGTTATGCTATAAACTGAATGAATAATTAGTTTATTAATCAGAAATGGAGGAAATTAACTGTCTCTTACTCCTTCTTTATGTTTTCTTCTAACTGTTGTCTCCTGTTTCTCTGTATTTCAGTCTCTGGAGACTGCACTGAAGTACTGCAACTACTTCTTCACCTCCACCTTTGTGATCGAGGCCTCTCTGAAGCTGGTGGCCTTCGGCTTTAGACGCTTCTTCAAGGACAGGTACAAAGGGGACACTCCCAGCTGTGTTGATGAAGTTTAGAAACCTGCTTATATATGTCAGGATAAACACTTGAAACTGAGTTACTGTGATTTTATTAGGGAGCGAACAACGCGTTTCGCCCGTGGCTTCTTCAGGTTTGCTCAACAGAAACCACGAGTGAAATAAAATCACAGTAACTCAGCTCAGTGTGCGGTGGTTAATGTTGATGGTTTTATCTGAGATATTCCTGTGACCGACCAGCACCTGATCCTTGAGACTGGCTGTGCAGAGGGAGTTCTGTTTACTCTGCTAATATCTATGTTAGTATGCTTTTTCCACGTCAGTACCAGGACAATTCCTGCTCATTTAGCCTACTATTCAGAGGTGGTAAGCACACACATTCTGTACTCAAGCAGAAGTACAGATACTTGTGTAAAAAAAAGACTAAAAGGGTTAAAAAGTGGCATTTCTACCGGCTGTTTCTGTGCAAAGCTAACTGAACCTCACCTTTTCTCAGTGGTCGAGTCTTGTTACTTCATTTTTTCATCTTGTTATGTCCGTTTTTGTCTTGTTACGTGTTTTTTCGTCTTGTCACGATGCGACATGACACGATGGCTCCCCAGAACTGAAGCCAAAACAACTCCATTAACCCCCTGGTGGCTGGCTGCAGTATAGGTCATAAACCCAGCCCCCCTCCATTTTAGCAGATGGGACATGGGAACCGCTTTAAGTCACACAAGTTTCTCCCAAAAGATGGTTTCTGTCTTTTCTTATCACTCTGATGTGTTCAAGTGTTCATTTTTCACTTCGTTATAGTATAAAAAGTGGGTTTCACGTCATCATTGACAGAGCGGGACTTCGATACTATGGTTCCAACCATGATCACTATGGCGCAAGTACTGCTCCTATAAATGATGTTTATATACTGATTATTTATATTGCATTTATACACGCATAGATACATTTTTCATCATGGTTTCACTTAATAAAGCAAACGGGTCCTGTCTCTTGCTTTTTAGGTCACTTGTTATGTTTGGGCATTCCCTGCTGTGAGTGCCTCATTATAGCCATAAAACGAGTCATGTTTTAGTCGCTGTGAGCAAATATTGTACCACAGTATTGGATAATGTAGGAGAACAAATCAAATGCACTGCCGGTGAACATTTTGCAGATACATTTGGCATCGACATGTTGTGACTTCCTTCATGAAGGTAGAAAATATGATCCCGGGGACATTCAGCTTCTCCAAAAGTATTTGCTTGTGCAAATTAGTGGTGCATAAACGTAATTATTAGAAGACAGTGTTGGTTTCATGGATGGATGGAAACATGATTTAAGGAAATGATTACACCAATATTTTTGTTCTAACAAATATATGATGCCGTCTCTGCGTGCTATTCCTAAACAAAGTGATAGTGAGCTTACTCACAGAATTATATGTGGGACTATATATGTGGGGGGTCCTCCATCCACCATGTGCACAGGCCTGTGGAGCAGCTGTGATGGTGTTGGTGAATATTATTCGCGATACCCTGCTTATGTAGATGATATTATTGCAGCTTCCGGTCCATTTTTAGAGTTGTGGGTGTGCTGGAGGAAGTTGCTGTTGGTCATTTTGCCAAATGATTTCCTTCAGGCTATTTCAAAGCTCTTTGCCTACCCCACTTCCTCTTTGTCTTTCTCTCTTCATGTAAACAAACGCACTTTTAGTCATATTACTCACCCCGTCCTTCGCTGTAATTTACGTCTTCCCCTCTCCATCCCCTTTGTCTTTTTGTGTCATCAAACTTTTGTGTGTTTTTGGAAAGCCCTGACTTTATTAGGCGACCCCGTTTTGTATGTGTGTGTGTTTACACCCTGTGAGCCAGTTGTGTGCCAGTTCTGCTGCTCTGAAACCGAGATATTATCTAGGACGGGACACATTAGCTGTGGAGGAACATACCGCAGGCAGCAATTTTGCACTAAACCGAGTTAAAAATGAAAGAAACTTCACTAGATTAAAAAAAAACTGGCAGATGTGTATTTAAGGAAGTGTAACTGCCTTACTAACCAAGAGGTTACACTATAGTATGGATTAGATGAGGGCAGTTCTGACAGTTGGGCAGGCTTTCCTGAGTCTCTTATAGTATAGCCTTGGGCCTGGTGGAATTCAAGTGGTTGTAATTTGCAGACTGCTGCTCAGCCTACAGTTTAAAGAGGCTGGAGACAGCTGCAATATACAGTAGACAAGGCCATTAATAAGAGTATGGTGTCCTGTACAGAACTCTGCAGATGCTGCAGCCTGGTCAGCCAGTTTGCCTCCTGCCAAATACATCGAGTGGGTTTGTCTCTACCATAACGCAGTACTGACTCACCTGAATTAGTACTTTAGTGTCATATGATGCTCAGTGTATATCACAGGGTCTCAATAGTTTTTGCATTCTAAAAGTGGTTAATAAGGTTCAATAAGGAGATGTTTTCACATGTTTGGACCTATTTTTCAACTCGTGATCAATCTGGCAATCAATTTTCCCACTAATTGATTAGTTGTTTGGTCCATAAAAGGAGAATATAGATCAGTGTTTCCCAAAGCCCAAGATGACGTCCTCAAATTGATTGATTTTGTCCACAACTCAAAGATATTCAGTTTACTGTCAAAAAGAAACCAGAAAATATTCACATTTAAGAAACTTTTCTTTAAAAATTACTCAAACTGATTGATATGAAAATAGTTAATAATTGATTAAAATAATATATATATTTTTTTAAATAATTGATTGAAAAGTTGCACCTAAAGTCAAGATAATATAAGGTGATGCAGAAATGGAAGAAAAAATGGTCTTACCAAGATTTATTAATAAGGTCCATTGTGAACTGGGTCGGTGATGGTTTGTCATTCTTTGAAAGTGGGCCCCCAGGAACAAAGTTTGGGAAACACTGGTCTAAATGACTAAAAGGTACAAAAAGTCTTGGTTTTGTAGATCTCCTCAGCCAACAGCTGTGATCTAGGTGGAAATGCCCCTGTCAAAGAACGACCTCTCTAACTTAGTTAAAGAGTTTGTTTAACCAGAAATAGCCGTTAAATTGCTCTCCTCAAAGCCACCAAACTCCATTGACAAAAACAGTCATTTTACCTTGCAGAACACGGAAGTTTGAGGTCTACCGCCTCCTTAATTGGTGACTTTTATTGTGCAACACTAAAGTCGCACAATAATGCAAAAAAAAAGCCCAGGTTTAAAAATACCAGAAATACCCTTTAAATACACAAAAGCTAAAGGGGAGTATGAACAAAATACAAAAAATAAACTGGAAACTGGTTAAAAAACAGCAAAGTACAAAAAACAAATCACAAAAAAAGTCTTGAAAAGCCTTACTAATACCAAGAAGTTGACTTGACTGTTGGCATTAAAAAAAAAAAAAACATTAGGGCACATTGACACAGAATTTAGTTTGAAACAACAAAGGTTTGTGATAATGAACACAGTCTTTTCTAACACACACACAGCGAGGTGCAGACCAGTGGGAGCTTCACAGCAGGTCCATGAAAATTAAAACACATGCCGTATCTTGTCCTCCATCAGGGCACCAACAGAAACATTTGGTGAGGTGAATAAAACATGGTCTGCCGGAGAAGAGAAGCACGACGTGATGTTATTTTTCGTGGACTTGCAGCAAATCCAGTTCCTTCAAAGACCCGAGTATACATAACTGTACATGACTGGAGACGAGGAAACAAACCCAGGAAGTCATATTTTTGAGCTTTGCATAGCATTGAAGACGTTCTTCTAGTATTAACATTAATATTCATGATGGGAGCAGGCCTTCAGGAAATTGTGGGCTGGTACCCACTCTTCTGCCAAGTCAGTTGTGGGATAATCATGCAAATTAAGCACAAAGTTGAAGTAGATCAATTAATATTCATTGGAAATTAACATAACACAGACCCTGGTGTGTGCAGCCATCAAGTCCTGAGCTACATACTAAACACAGACTTCATGCTTTGTATTTCTAGCTGTTCATTGCTTACCTTCAGTTTGGCTAAATCCTACACAATATGGTTGATAGTAGATGGTTGAAAAATCTGTGTGTGTGTTTGTGTGCGCAGGTGGAACCAGTTGGACCTGGCCATCGTGCTGCTGTCAGTGATGGGCATCACCCTGGAGGAGATTGAGATCAACGCCTCCCTCCCCATCAACCCCACCATCATCAGGATCATGAGGGTACTCAGGATAGCACGAGGTACACACACACACACACACACACACACAAAGACAAATTTTGAATGTTTACATAGTAGGCATGTTCATGTTCATTCATTCCTCATGAGGCGTCAGACGTCAGGACTGTATTTAAAACTGGTTTATATTAGAGACGAACCTTTTCCCTAATTTATCAGAATATTATAAAATAATGACACCATCCTGCGTTTATACTTCCCTATAAGCCTCACTTTCATTGGTCTGCCACTGGGCATGATTTTTCTGGGGAAAATTTTCTCCATTACAGCCTAAATGAATCAATAAATTCACGCTTTTTCCTATAACCTTCTCACCCCAACACCAACCCCTGCTGTGATTACTCGCTTGTGCAAAGCAGTAACATCACTCGAGCTATATTATTATTATGCTTTGCACATTATTATAATATTTAAAATGTTGCTTATTGAAAGTAATGTTTATTTAACATTTATTTTGCTTTATCTATGTCTTTTTTTCCACATGTATATTTCAGTTTATTTTTCAAAATAAATCACATCAAATCAAATGAAACAATAGTTTGTGCCTGTTCCCAAATTCAATATAGAATTGTAACAGTTTCAGTTTAACTCTTCAGAGAGCGTGCTTCTATCCTCTCTCTTATTTTCAAAGTGGTGTTGATCATTTCTTCGGGGAGCTAGACTCAGAGGAAACAGAAAGCGATCCAGTGTTGTGTCGAAGTGTGTTTCCCAGGTCAGGTCAGGTAAAGTTTCCCACAGAGGTACCCTGCATGGCTGAGGGGTGGGTTATGATTAGACACAGCAGAGTAAGGTAAGAGCAGCAGGCAATCTGTTCATTTTTTTTATCAGGGAGGGTGGATCCAGTTTGTTTCATTCACCCGTGGCGAGTGAACCGACTCGCAAGCAACTCAAAAAAGATAAAAGTGAGAGAAGGGAAGGACTCAATAGAAATCTCTCTGCTGCTTCAGCACCACTGACGCCGCCATGGATTTATCGATACACAGCACAGTTAGGCTGCTGGTATTTCAGAGCCCTGATCCACTTTTCAATTTTTCTTTGGCATCCATGGACTCAAGAAATCGAGCCACTTTTTTTTTTTTTTTAATTTGGTGCTACAAAGTTGGAGAGTGTAAGAATTACTAAACACTGTAAAAATAGTTTAGACAAATCAAAATTTCAAGGTAACAAACTGCAATAGATTTTTGAATTTGACCGTAACTCTTTGAGTTTTTGAAATTTAAAATCACCATGTGATGCCTGAAAATGAAATTTACTTGAAAATACAACACATATGAATGCGGAAACGACATTCGACACAACACGTGTGCAAGGGGGCTGAAGAGTTGTCTGTTTCCACTTGTAAAGGTATATTTTTGTACATATTTCACAAATAGTTTCACTGATTTACAGCAACATGTTAAATAAAAATACTTTTCTCTTTCATTAATTGATTTCAGTCGCTTGGGGATTCCTGTTAAGCTACTGAAACTCAGCACCACCTACACAAATAATCCACATTAAAAGCCTTGCAGCAGCAGACATGATCTCTCGTATATAAGCTTTTAAGGGGAAACATCAGCAGGAAGTAGAAGCAACTGGAAATACTCGGCTCTCTTTCTATCAGTTGCAGCAACTTGTTATCGCTGGCTTAATGTAATATATGGAACACTGTTTTTAGCCTTCAGACATGTTTGTACAAACCTAGCTACCTGTTTCTCTAATGGCAAGAACACCCCTTCAAACTTTTACAGAGAAACTACCTCCTGTTTCTATTTCTACTTTTGCGTATCACCGTTTGAGAGTTTGAGACTGTGAAAGCATCGCAGCTAATTTTAGGACGGAGGCTCAAGGCTCATTTGAACACAAACATTAACTTTTCATTTCATATCTCACGTACAGGCGTCATTTACAGTCCTATTGTTGTCTTAATCCTCCCTCAGAAGAGTTAAAGCTGATATTACGTTTTTATCTTTCGGTCTCTCCGCTGTTTAATATGTCTCTCATTCAGAACCTTTGTTCTGATTATTCAGAGGAAATTACAGTACTAGCTCTCTCGGCTGCACCGATTCCTCTTAACTTCTCACTGAGGGGGATAAAGGCTAATTACATCAATCTCACTTAAGCCTCACCCTCTTACCATCGCCCTCTGCCCTCCATAATACTGCCCAGGGACCGCTGAGTGGACCCATGGGTAATATGCTAATTAAACAGCAGCCGGTGGTAATTAACAAGCAAGTGGGGTATTTGATGAAAAGTGTGAGGGCTACTGGTGACTTATAGTCTTTCCTCTCCTCTCATAACATTTTCACCACCCTGCCTGAATGTTAACTTGACTTGTGTAGCTGTGGGAAAGAATATTAAAATGTTGCACAATCATCTACTTCTTTCACGTAGCTGAAGTTTGAAAATACACAGAATAAAATAAGAGATTCAGCTACACTGGTTGAATATAAGATAAGTAACAAGCTACGACAGTTTCATTTAGGCTTATTTTCATTATTCGCTACTTTTTGTTGTTTTACATAAACAACCTAAAACTGATTTCACCCACAGTGTTTTATGATTACACTGACGTGACATTATATCATGTTATGTCTTGTAAAAGTAAAGTATACTGTTAAAAATACCCACAAAGCATAAATCGAACCACTTTTCCAAGTATGTTTTCTATAGTAAGCTTTAAAACCATCTAAGGGGGGTAATGTTAGAACAATTTCTATTTAATTTAAGATTTTTATTTGTAACATTGTGCTATATTGGAATTAACCAGCTCCATCATACAAAATACAAACAGTGCTGCTGCTTTTTTGCCATGTTTTCTGAATGGATCATCAGCTGATGAGGATGTTGACTTTTAGCCTGAGACCTGTGGCTTTAGCCTCACATGGGAACATGTATATTGTCAACTTGTGCATATTTAACCTTTGACAGGGTTCTTGTTTAAAAACTAATGAGCTTGAAACATTAAAAGCTCAGACCGAGGTTAGCTAGCTACAGCTGATCAGATCTATCGGGACTTTCGTCCTTTCAGCCGACAAAATCCAGGGCTGGTGGCAATAAATAGTGAGCTTGATTTAGTTTGTTTCTGTGCACTGGTGGACTCAGGAGGTGGGCGGGGTGATTACAAAAGTGCCCTCTTGGATGCTCCTACAGTAGATGAACATGATAAAGTTTAAAGTAGAGTGGCCCAGTGTCCAAGACAGCATGATAAAGAGCCCTTCCAACGGGCAAAACAGGATGAAGTGCCTTAGTTTACCTTGCGAAGAAGCTGGATTTGCGAGATCATGCAATCACGCGAGAATCCATTTTGCCAGGGTTCAAGTTATGTTTATGTCTGCACCAAAAGTGGTGCAGACAGTCGGTGTCCTAGGAGGTGTGACGACAGCAAGAAGCATCCATGGAAGGGACTCGTCTCGAACAAACAAAGGCGGCTCCTGAAGAGGTTAGCGTAGATACCGCAACACCATCGGCTATATCTGACCTGGAGAGAATTTCTTCATCGAAAGATGAACAAAGAGCAGCACTGAAGGCTTCGATGGAAAAGATGTTTTCGCTCTTTTACCGACGGGCTTTGGCAAGAGTTTGATCTGATTGGTTGAAGTTAGTCTGTGTTACACGTGATAGACAGATGGTTCATCCAATCGTCTGCCAAGTGTTTTTTTTTAAGGTTCCTGACACTTTCCAAACAGTTTCTAAGGATGACTTCCCAGATGGTTCTGTGTAACAAACCATCTGGTGTGTC